>JAFMTC010000230.1:55013-70913 GCA_018845635.1 Nicrophorus orbicollis
CTGTCCATCATGGACAGCGGCAGCAGCCCCAGCGACTTCTCGATGTCGCCCTGATTGTAAAACTCCTCTGCGCGAACACAAAAAGATGGTTTAAAGTGTACTACGCACGGACGAGGACGGTAGGTATTTACTGTAGAGGCAGGCGGAGACGCGCAGCTGCACGGAGAAGGGTTTCCCCATCACCGAGAGGTCCGACACCGTCATGATGATGGCCTTCAGCAGCTGCGAGTGCTCGGCTATCTTCAGGTCGAACTCCTCGTTGGCGAGCAGCGGCATCAGCTTGGCGCGCGACTTGAAGTAGTTCACCAGGTCCGTGTCGAGAATAGCGCGCTCGATCAACTCCATGTAAGTCTTCCTCTTCTGCTTGTCCTCCATATTGTTAAATATGTTGTACAACTAAAAAGGTAAGTAAGATTACTAATGAAATTATTCAACCAATAATCGTACCGAGAGTATTTTCTTTGCAACGTAGAAATGATGGTTCTCCCAAGGCGCGTCCTGGTACAGCATCGCCAAGTAATGCTTGGTGTTTGACAAGTAGCTGTTCGTGAAGCCCTTATGGTCGACGTCGTGCAAAGTCGCCGCCACCATCAGCGCTTGCATCTTATTTGCGAAAGAAATCGAATCACTCAAATCTTCATCGAATTATCAGAATTTACCTCGATCAAACTGAACGATTCCTTGTTTCTGTTCAAAATCGAATAGATGCAGTGAGTGACGTTGAAGGCGTGCTCGAAGTTGTGGTAAGGAATATCCCTGTAGCTGTTCCTCAGCGTTACAATGAACTTATCCAGCTCCGATCGATTGATGATCTCGTCCCCGAAGAGATCACGAAACATGTAAATGCAGAACTTGGGCATCATATCGACGTCGTCGTTCATTATATACCAATTGAAACTGAACACACATAAATATCACATAACGAAAAAAGGAAGAGCAGAATTGTTTACTCTTTGAAATTCCGCGGCAGATTGAAATCGTCGTTCTCCATTTCCAGAAGACTGTGCGGACACGGCCTCAGGTGGTAAGCTATCAAATCGTCGTTCTGCTCGATCCGCAATTGCTAAAACAATCAAAACAGAAACAATAATTATGAATATGTTTGATGAAGTTTGAAACGCACCGAATACTCGTTAGCTTCCAAGGACTTCTGATAGTGCAGAGCCAGGGAACAGTAAGTGGCTATGGTTTGCATCAGGAGTTCGTCGGTTTGCGTAAAGTAAAATCCGTTCTTCTTGTTAATCAAAGTGATTATACCTCAATAAAAATATTACAATTAATTCGAAGATTGGATTGAGAGGAGTGCGGAAGAGCAAACCCATGATTCCGTGTCGTCCCATCATCGGCATGCTGAGCTCAGTGCGGTTTATCACCATCTCATCGTCGTCCTTGCTGATCTCCTTGGTGAACCTGAACCAGAAGAAGACATTATTGCTACATTTACCAACTTTGAATCTTCGACCTGGGATCATTGTAAACGTCCTTAACGTTGAGCATTTCGCAGTGGTTGGCCACCCAACTCGCCACCGTCTTCTCCTTTCCAAACTTCACTCGCAACTTCTTCTTGATCAGCGAATTCTTCCCGGCCATGATTCCCTCCTCGTAGACATCCGCATAGAAATCAGTCCGAACCTTCTCCACTACGTAGACGGCCCCCTTTTCGGCGCTCAGCTGTGTCTTCGCATAATTCTAGAAGCGATTCATCAGCAAACAGTAATTGAACCAGCAAAATGATTGGATTACCAGCATTTCAGCAAGGACGTTCTCGAAGGTGACCGTGTTCCCGTAGTAGGCCAACACGAGCTGCAGCAGATCGTCGTTGATCTCCTGCTGCTTGTGCAGCACCATTCCTTCGCGATTCTGCTGGATGGCCAGACCCACCCAACCGCACACCAAGACCACGATCTTCAGGTCGTGCTTCTCGTAGGGATCCTGGTCCGTCTCGCGGTACAGCTCAACCACGGCGAAGCAATCCGCGTTGCTCATCACGGGAACGCAGAGCACAGATTTCACGTTATCTGCAATCAATCAATCGAATTGCTACAGAGACTAATCGAATTGTAACAACACCTTTGTAGGTGACTCCTTCTGGAAATCTACGATCTTTGGTAACATCCGCCACCATGACGTACTCCTTGACCTTCGCAACGTAGGCGGCCAAAGATTTACCGGCCGCGATCTCGTAGTTGACCCTGCACTTCTTGTACGGCGCGTTGTGCTGGTACAAGTAAAGCTGGTTCGTGGACTGATCGATGATGTAAAGTCTCGCTCCCAGCGAGTTCGTCAGCGATTTCAGAACGTCGGTGGTCTCGTGCAGCAGCAGCGGCAGCTCGTTGCTGTTCGCCATGAAGACGGTGAGGTTCTTCATCAGCACGCTCGACCTCTTGGAGAGGAAGAAGTTGAACTTGTCCCGGCCACGGCGAAGAGTTATCCGGCGTCCTCGCCGCATCAGGTTCACGTACGGAGCGATGACGCGCTTCGCGGACTTGGTGTGCGCGATGGAGATCCTCGTCGAGACCGACCTCACCAGCGGCTTCAAGTACTTGCGGTACTTGAACGCATCCTCCGGCTCTTTCCTCTCCATCTTCGGCTCGGAGTTTCCCCTACGATAAGTAAAACACGAGTAAATATGGATTTAAAATAAGGTCGGTCGCAAAAGCGTCCGTCGCAGTTTGATTAAAACACGCGAAACGTCATCGCAATTGTTTCAAACAAAATGAATATCAGCAAACTTTACTAACTCCAAAGATCTCCACTAAAACCAAGTTTTAAACCGAAATCAAATGAAAGCCGCAACTCAACATCTTCTTGAAAAATCCAAGCATTCTTTCGAGACGAAGACTTCTCCAAGAGGTCAGATTCTTACGACAAAGTGTCAATCTTCTGGACAACCAGAATTCAGTTGATTTTCGTGTTTCAAATATAAGTTTAGTGAACTTTAATTATATTTAAAGATGTCTCATTAAATCAATAAGGAGACATTCCAAGTTTTTAAATGCAAATCTAATTATTCAAAATACGTATTCAGTTAACTAATCTTAGATTAGATACGTTCATAAATTTAGACGAATTCTATTGAAATTTATGAATCATTCATTTATCTTGATAATAATTATATGTTGATTGCAAATCATACGAATTGAAATGTCTCGTTTTTTGGTATTTGAATTTGAATATTTTCAGTGCGACAACATTTTTAAACGCAATGCTAATAATTGACATCTAAAAATAGACCAAGCAGAGAGATACACACTCTAATTACTGGTAAACACACTGAGTATTATCTCAAAAAACAAGAGATAATGCACACAAACTTGATCTTCACAACGAATATATTGACATAACTGAATTTCAGGAATATTTGACATGATAAAAACAAATGTTTGAATCATTCAATCATTGAATAAATGAATGAAATGCAAACAATAAATGATAAGTTTTTGGTATTTAAATAGTTTGCATTTGAATGTTTTCTATGTAAACCACATTGGTTTGGTACTAATTGAGGAAATGCATAACAGCAACAAAGTCCAAACATACAAATCAATTATTTGAACAAGTTTTTCCCATTGGAAAACAAATACATTTTCAATCAACTTTTTAGCTTTAAGAAAGAAGTGCAATTTCAATTATATGTTTCAAGGAGTTAATGTATATACTTGTATACAACCAATGCAGCAAGTGCAAGTAACATTGTTCGATGATGCAGCAATTTCCAACAAGTACTCGCGTTTGCGATTTGAAAAGTAAACACACAAAGAGAGAGATAGGCATGTAAATGCAATTAAATGCGTTCATCCGAGATTGGACGTTGTGTGCATATCAATCTGTTCTTCGGTCGTTACGTGCAGCGAGCGATTTAAAGCGAAATTGGTGATTGCGGCCAGAGTACAATGGAACTTTGAATTTCCCGCCCACGGCCGGGGTACTGTCAAGTGACAGAACAATCGGGAGACGTTTCACCGAACCAATTAGTTTAATGTTATGCGAGTTGTCAGAAGGGGGACCCCGTGAAGAGGAACGAAAAATAATACATGATAATTCGTGATTGGATCTGCACCGGATTCCGCAAATTTGGAGGACCACAGTGCTGCTGATTGATACAACGCTCGTCCGTTCGATTTCTTTCGAGAGAGGTGAGAGAGAGTGCTGTTGTTGTTGTCGTCGTCTTCGGGGGGCGGTACGACTTTCACTTGTTGTCGGATGCAAAGAGGCTTTGGTGTGCAGATCTCCAGGAGGCGGTGAGCAGGGATACGAAGAGAGTGGTACCTGGGCGCATAAGATGATGGCGGAATCGGACCAGACGGCTGAGGCCACCAGGAGGTTGAACATCAAGAAGCAGACTTTGGACGACGCTTACGCCGCTCCGGCGAACTTCCTGGAGATCGACGTCGTCAACCCGGTGACCACGATCGGCGTCGGGAAGAAGAGGTTCACCGACTACGAAGTCAAGATGAGAGTGAGTGGCTCTAGCTATATCTATATGATACGAAGGAGAGAGAGTGCAATTGCTGAGTGTGTGTGTATTCTCTATGTATTTTGCAGACGAACCTGCCAGTGTTCAAGGTGAAGGAGTCGTGCGTGAGGCGGCGCTACAGCGACTTCGAGTGGCTGAGGAACGAGCTCGAGAGGGACAGCAAGATTGTGGTGCCTCCATTGCCGGGGAAGGCCTGGAAGAGGCAGATGCCTTTCAGGGGAGACGATGGCATCTTCGAGGAGGAGTTCATTGAGGAGCGAAGGAAGGGTTTGGAGATATTCATCAACAAGTGAGCTGCAGCGACAGAGACCTGCGAAAGGGAAAACGACATGAACATGAATTGCTAATATTGCCTTTTGCTTTTTAGGATTGCCGGTCATCCGTTGGCGCAGAACGAGCGCTGCCTGCACATGTTCCTGCAGGAGAACGTCATCGATAAGAATTACGTGCCGGGGAAGATTCGCAACACATAGGACGAGGCCTCCTCCTCCTCCTCCAAGTTATTTTTCGTTTCGATCGGTTCCTTCATGTTCTACGCGATCCCCCCGCATCCCAAGCTTCAAAACAGGGGGCGTTCTTTCCCCGGCGAACGTCGGCCCCGCCTCCCGCGACGTCCGCGATCCGCACACGCCTACTTTTTCCTACAAATAACGTACTTGCTCGTCTCCGCGTTCGAACAGTTCTCAATCAATCTCTACATTCTGCTGCTGCTCTCCCTGTACTTCTTTCTACACATTACGTTCACTCTAATCGCGAGGAGAGACGATTAAGGTTAAAATGTTATCGCCGCCGACGAACGTGGAACTGATCTGTTTACATCCTCCTCCCTGTATAGTTTTCTATTTTCTACATAGACAAACCATCGGAATTTGCTCACCAACCATACACACACATTATATTTATCTACAACAGTTCGAAACTAAGCATGAAGTGAAAGAGGCGGGAGGAAAAACGATGGATTCAAGCATTTCCAAGACCCCCCCATAACGTAAAATTAAATAAATATATTAAGGAAATACATTCATAAATATACAAAGGATATATGATTTATCTGTTTTAGATATATATATATATATACTTTAGTGTGTAGCAACCTACCCCCCACCCCCTCCCAAAGTATGTAATAAGTTATCTAAATGTTGATATCTATATATTATATATATATATAATAATTATTGCGAAGGTCGATGATTGTTGCTGTTACTTTTATTGAAATATAATGAATCTATGATTTCGAAACACTCACGAACACAAAACACATGAAATTATTGCGAAAAAAAAAAAGAGAAGGAAAGAGAGCGTTACGAGATACGAACAATGTTAACTACTCTATAGTACATCAATAATAATTAATTTTAAGTGTAAACGATGTGTTGCCTATTATAATCTATTACATACATACATATGAAATGTGATTCTTTTTAGAAAAATAATAAATTTTAAGGTATGAAATAACGATGTTCTAGTTTCAATTATTCTTTTCCTATTGGGTTGATACCTGGTTACCATCTTCGAAGCGAAGATGATTTACCTTCTGCGGCCCACAGCAAATGGGATCGAACGTGCAACGACCCGGAATGATTTGGAAACGTTAAGCGTTACCCGACAGGTAAAAGTAACAACAAAATAGAACTAAACTTGAAGCAGAACACGAATGTATAACGTTCGCATAATCTATAATATCGTAATAAAAATACAATAAAGTATAATAATTGCATTGCAAATACATAAATATAATTAGAGCTACATTTCTTTTCTCCCTTATTCTATTTTTAGTATTTTGTACTGTTATTAGCACTTCAGCTATACGACTGAGCAGTCCCCAAATATCATTTGCAATCGTCTGCAAATATAGTGGTGCCCTGCGTTGTAGTGTGCTCGTATCTCAAAGCAAAACATCGCTCGCTCGTATCTCAAAACACTCAGGTACCACTGTATTTGCATATGAGGGTAAATGACATTTGGCGACTACTCACTCAGGTACCTAAATTACAAATCCGTGAAGATGGAAACGCTTTTTTTTAATAATTTTAAAATGTCTATAGAAAATCAACATTTTCTAATCACAATATAAATCATGAAACTATTATAGTTTCACGTGTCTGTATGTTATTTATATAAAATTTGTTCAAGTTGTTTTTTTTTTTTCATTAATACTATCGTAAAGATATGCTTTGCTATTTACATTCAAGGAGTTTTGTCTTGTATCTCACTGTATGCATATAATAATATATGATCTTTTTTCTATTGGTGAATGATACATCTTATCTTTAAAGTCAGCTAAACGGTAGACGATATAAATAAGCACAAATACTACCTGAAGGACTAGTCGACAACGGTTAATAATTATCGAAGAGATTTGCCATGGTGTTGACGTACTGATTTTCTTCGGCGAGCCTAGGACTATCCGGTAACATCATTTTCCGTTCGACGTCATAGACGTACTTGGCCTTGCCGACGCCATAAGAGTTCTGATCGCGGTAGAGCAGCTTGCTTTCCATGATCAAATGATCCCCGAATCTGCAGAGCGTGTACTCTGTCTCTTGGCAGAGCAAAGATTTGTCGTGGATTTCGACCGTCTCACGCGGCATCGGGGTTACCTTCTCAACGTGCACCTTCTTCTTGTCCGCCACGATTCGAATCTCCACCAGATGCGACGAGTCACAGATGAAAATGCGATCGTTTGCAGAGTACAAGGTGTATTCAGAATCGATCTTTGGAAAGTTCTCGACTTTGAAGCTCAGTTCGACGAATTCCTTCTGGTCGCGTTTGTACAGATATCCGCATTTCAGCCGACGGAAAAACACAAACAGGTTATTCATGTAGTTGCAGCATTTCAACGGATACCCGTATTCTGGAAGTCGAATGTGTTGACACCTGCCGCTAATATCTAAAAACATGACGAATTAATCACTGAAAACTAACGAACAATTAAATGGAAATACTCACTTTGTTTGAGCATGCACATGATCATTGTTCTGTGACCACGGCTACCTAATCTTCCTCCCAGAATATACATTTTGTTATTGACGAGGCAAATTTCAGACCTATCTTGACCAAACGGAATTGTGCACTTCGCGTTCCAACGCTTTTGGACAATATCGTATTGCCAAACGATTGTCCTGTCGTATCCTCTTCTACTTACTATGAAAAGCTGCTGCTTCTGTTCAATGACTTTGCACTTAATAACCCTCGCATCACACATCCAAAGATTCAAAGCCTCCCAAAAACCTCGGATGTCCTCTACTTCTAATTGTGATTGAAAATAAATAATAATCAGTTCATAAGTAACAAATTTTGATACAGCTCACCATTACACAGTAAAAGAGGTTTGCAAGTTAACATTTTCCTCCTCTTCTTTTTACAAGTATCTAAATTTATAAATATATATATATATATACATGTATTGTATAAAAAATATATGTATATATGTATATATATATACAATAAACATCAATTACGTTCACAACGAAAATTAATAATTACCTTTAAGATCCTTGAAGAAGAGCGGTTGGATCCAGTAGCCGCGATGATTGCAATGTATCAGCTTTTCAGCCAGATTGTTTCTCACATATATACCTTTCTTAATACCAATAACGCATTGGAGAACATTGATCAGTCCCATCGAGCTCCTCACATCTTTGCACATCATCATTTCACCGATTTCATTAATGCTCAGCCGTTTGAAGTCCAGACAGGCCAACAGCTGCATCACATTGCTACCATTCGTGTAGTGCCACTCCATGAAAGCATGGAACACATCAAACTCTTTACAAACCAAATGTACGTGGGCCAGGTACTGGTGCAACTCTTCAAAAGTCATGCTGGACAGATTGGCTTTGGCTGTTACTGCATTGAACATCTCCAGAGCCATTTTCTTTGCCTTAAGATACAATGGCTTAAGGTTGAGTGGTTCTGTGAGCAACCACACATTGAGGCAACTGCTAAAATTTAAATTGTAAAACAGCCTTTCATTGACAATGCCTATGATATCCTGAACCTGCAGCATGAAGGCTGTTTTCAGGACTAATGGCAAATCTGCATCATCGATGATTAAATCTCTGTTGGTCAGCATATTGAGGCAGATTTTCAGTGACCGAAAGTCAACTCCCTGATGAAACACACATCATTTAATACACATAGTAAGAACAGAAAAAAATATTGAAGCTTACATTCAACGTTACGGTGTCCTTGTCCCTCTCACTGAAGTTCCCCTCGAACATGGCCCTAAAGTAATCACTCCGTCGGGCCAATCTCCTCTTGCTGCATTCAATTTTCTGGCCCTCGACGACCAACGTGACATCATGAACGGTGTTCATATTTAGCTGTTTCTTCGTCTACTACAAGAACTACTGTGAAATAACAACAGAACGATTCTGGACATTTTTAAATGGCCACCTGTTTTTGAAAGCTCCGAACTGATCAGGCTTCCAACATAACAAACGAAAACAACTTAAGCCAACATAAGAATAAAAAAAAAGAGTACGATTAAAGTTTTAAACACCATCCAATGATCAGCGATTTACAACTTTGCAGCGCAATTAATATGAAAATAGTTGTAACAATCGATTGACAAAAATAAAGTGCCAATAAATACTTATTAAAGAAAATACAACTTCTTCAGTTAACAGCACCATCTCGTAACAGCATCCTACAACCTCAAATGTTAAAGTTTTAAAAGAAAAATCTGCAATGTTATGATATATATACTTTATGTACAGACTTGAGAAGTATCTGTTGCAACAATTTCATACCAATATGAAACCGAAAAGTTATCTAAATGTTGATATCTATATATTATATAGATATATAATTATTGCAAAGATCGATGATTATTTCTGTTACTTTTATTGAAATATGACGAATCTATGATTTCGAAACACTCACGAACACATCAAATAAAGAAAAAGGAAAGAACGTTAACTACTCTCTATATGAATAATAATGAATTCTAAGTGTGTTGTGTATTATAATCGATTACAAACATGTCTTTTTTTTTTAAATAATCAATTTTAAGGCACGAATTAATGATGTTCTAGTTGCTGTTATTCTTCCATCAGCTCTAAATGTTATTGAAACAAATCTAAGGTTGGATTTAAGATTCAAGTTTTGGTTATCAGCAGGATAATCTTAGTGTCTAATTGTCATTTATATAAAATTTATTTAAGTTATTTTTCTCTTACTTTTGTAAATATATGTTGTTCTTTACATTTATTGAGTTTTGTCTTTTGTCTCTCTCTCTCTCTCTCTCTTCATGCATTTAAATATACATTTTTTTCTCTATTGGTTATTTGTATTTGTTGTAAAATGAATTGTATGGAAAATGAAGATACTTGAAGAAAAAAAAATCTATCTCTAACGTCAGCTACATAGCAGCCAACAGATATAAACGTAATTGCTTATGGACTAGATAATAACGGTTATCATTTGGCGAACAGATTTTCTATGGTGTTGACATACTTATCTTCGCCAGAGACCGTGCGGTTATTCGGCAACAGCATTTTGCAATCTGTGTCATAGACGTACCTTGTCTTGCCGATGCGATAATCACCGTCGTGATCGCGAAAAATCATCTCGGCTTCCATAATCAACAGATTGTTGTACCTCCCGATGCTGTACTCCGTATCGTGGCAGAGCGAAGATTTGTCGCAGACTACGTTCACCACATCCTGCGGCAGCGCGGTTACCTTCTCAAGGTGCAACGTGTCGTCTTCGATTCGGATCTGCACCAGCCGCGTCTTGTCCTTGAGGAAGATGCGGTCGTTGCAACTGTACACAGCGATTTCACCTTCCAATTTTGGAAAGTTCAGCTCGTGCAAGTTCAAAATCTGGAATGAAGTGAGATTCTCGGGACAGCAAATATATCCGCGATTTATCTCATTGTAAAATATAAACACCTGATCTTTATAATTGCAGCATTTCGCGTTCCCTGCCCAGATTTCAACAAATAAACTATTAGGGCCGATTTCTAAAAACATACAAAATTATTCACTGAAAAGTAACAAACAATTTAATATAGATTCTCACCTCCTCTGGACATGAACACCACCACACACATCAATGAATGTTTTCTAACATTAATTTTCCCTCCCGCAATGTATATGTTATTTTTAATAAAGCATGAATCAACTATATCATCCTCTGCAAATATTGTTGGGTTCTTTTTCCAATACTTCTGGACGCTATCATATGTCCACATGGTAAATCTCAATACTCCACCCATATGATGGAATCTGATCATGTACAACTGCTGTTTGTGTCGAACGATCTTGTATTCAACATTCGTGAAAATGTCTTCATGAAGCAACCAAAGTTTCAAAGCCTCCCAAAAACCTTGGCCGTCGTCATCTGCAACCGAATGAGATTAGAAATCAATGAGAATTATTTCAAAACTAACAAATTCCAGTTCACAATTACTTAGAATAGAGGGTTACGAGTTAACATTTTCCTGCTGTGCTTTTCATATGAATCTAAATTAATTACCTTCTTTGTGATTTTCATCTGCTTCTGCTTCGAAGAAGATCGGATTGGCCCATAAACCCCGACGATTACAATTCAACAGCTTTTGTGCCAAATCGTCTTCCGCATTTCCATCAATTCTTATTTTAATTACATTTACAAGAACGTTGGACAGCTCCAACGATCTCCTCACATCTGGGTGCTTCAACATATCAGCAATCTCATTGTCGGTCAGCCTGTTGAAGTCCAGATAGGCCAGCACGTCTATCGCGTCTCTGTTAGCATTCATGGAGTGCCAACTCATAAATGCAAAAAAGACGTCAAACTCCTTACAAACTAAATGTACATGGGACATGTACTTGTGCAAGTCTTCCTTATTCAATTTCAGCAGAGCATCGCTGCTTTTTATGGTATTAAACTTGACCAGTGCCAATCCCTTTGCTTTCAGATACACTGGCCCAAGGTTGAGACGTTCTGCGAAGAACCACACATCGAGGCAATTGTCTACATCTACATTATTTATCAATTGATAACTGATAATTTCGATGAGCTCCTTAAACTGCAACATGCAGGCTGTTTGCACTGCCATCAACAAATTTTCTTTTTCTGGGATAAAACCTTTGTTCTCACACATTTCGATGCAGATTCTGAGTGACTCAAAATCAACGTCCTGGCGAAACAAACAACAGTTAATTCGCAAAGTACGAATAGAAAAACTATCGAAACTTACATTCATCGTTACGGTGTTCTGGTCCCTTTCACTGAAGTTACCCTCGAACATGATCTTGAAATATTCGCTGTGTTGGGCCAATTTCTTCTTGCTGTATTCAATTTTGTGGCCCTCCACCACCAACGTGACATCATCGGCAGTATTCAGCCGGAGAGTATTCAACTCGTGAATAGCCATCTCCAACGTATTCAAGTTCGTGTCCATGTTAACAATGTTACACAGGGTGTCTTCTGATGTTACATTTTCAAAGCGTTACCTATTTTTGTTAAGTTTTGATCAAACTGCCAACATCACAAATGTAAATAACTTAAGACAACCTAAGAAAAAGAAGTCAAATTTAAAACAATGTATCAATGATCACCTATTATTTACTGTTCTATGCAGCATACATAACATAAAAAATGCATATAAGAATCGGTTGACAAACACAACTTTTTTAGCTAACAGCACCATCCCTTACCAGCATCCTACATACTCAAATGTTAAAGTTTTCCAAGATATTCTTAAATGCGGAAATACATAGAAAAGAAAATATAGTTATTGCAATTGCTGCAAAGGGCTACAGATGATAGGTCTTTCTGCCCAATAAATTCTTATTATTACTTGTTTGCCCAAAATTCACAATTTTCAACCAAATATGGTATTCTTGGAAAAACAACACTTTGCCTCAAAACAAAATTTTCCTAAGAAACATATGTATTAACATAGCCAACTAGTTTACAAAAACAAAGGGATAGTGAGGAAAATGAATCTCTTGTGTCCCAGGGATGGAATCTGGACACTGTGGATTATTTTGTAGTTACTTCATTGTGGAGTCTTCGAGGGGTTTATGAATATCAAATGAAAATATTAGTTATTTGTTACCTTCCCCAGCTAAGAGCCTTCTTCGAGGAGTAAATTATATTATAAAAGTGTCACATTATAGGAGAGAAGATGAACACTGAAGAATATGTGGGGTGAAGTAGTTGGTAAGAGAAGAATGTATTATTCACCGAACTGCAAGTATTGTGGACAGAAATAAATAAATGAATTTAAAAAAAAACTTTATTTTACTATAAAGTCCAATAGGACTCAATTATATTAATCCTAGGTGTCCTGAGACATTACGTTTTTCAAGTCTCATTCCTTCTTTCGATAATTTAATAAATCTATACTTTACGGCTTCCAAACTTGTTGTTACCACTTGGAAAACTGTTCACTGTGACCAATATTATTTGGAAACCGCTGTTTTGTGTACAGACATGAGAAGTATATGTTGTAACAATTTCATAGCAATATCCTTTGCACTGCAACAACAAGGATGTGAAGTAAATAAGATGTATATTAATAATTTTAAATTTACTTATTGCACAAATATAAGAAACTAACGTAAGGACAACTTAGTGGACAAGAACGAGAACCGCAAATGCATTTTCAGTGTGAAATAGGTGCACCTGCACGAAGGTGAATGCATCGTTCGGTCTTGCACATCGATTCAGAGGCTGTGTTTTGCGCTTGAATCGATACCTGGTTACCATCTTCGAAGCGAAGATGGTATACCTCTAGCACCTGGACATGCGGCCACGTGGAAGTCGTTTCTCCCATCACAGCAAATGAGAGTAAACGCATGACCGCACACCCTGAATCAATTGAACTAAACTTGAAACAGAATACAAATGTATAACGTTTACACAATCTAAATTATCGTATCAAAGATTTACATAATACATAATTGATCTTTTCCTCTCATTTTTTAGTTGTTTCTATGTAATGCTGCACAGTATGGGCTTATTGTGCTATGTTTCCAATTTGGCACTGTGATTACTGTAAGAGACTTTAAGAGTAGTGGCCCAATACTATTTACATGAATATACAAATAACGATCCATTTCATTCCAAACGCTATTTGCAGTAATCTATAAATATAAATAAATATATTTACATTTATTCAAGTTTTTTTCTTTTCTTCAATACTACCCTTTGTATATTGTTGATATATCATTATGCATGCATATAAAAATATACATATAATAAAATATATTGTTTTTCTGTTGGTGAATGATACATGCTGCTTATTGCCGGGAGCGATTGTATTAAGATATTTCTTTAACGTCAGCTAAATAGCAGCCAACAGATATAAACGCAATTGCTTATGGACTAGATAATAACGGTTATCAATTGCCGAAGAGATTTTCGATGGAGTTGACATACTTATCTTCGCCAGAGACCGTGTGGTCATCCGGCAACAGCATTTTGCAATCGATGTCCAAGACGTAGCTGTTCGTGCCGATGAAATAATCGTCCTGATCGCGACAAATCATCTCGCCTTCGACCGTCAGCAGATTATCGTTCCTGCGGATGCTGTACACCGTATCGTGGCAGAGCAAAGATTTGTCTCTGAATACGTACGCCTCATCCGGCACCGACGTTACATTCTCAACATGCAACTCGTCCGATTCGACTCTAAACTGCACCAGCCGCGTCTTGTCCTTGAGGAAGATGCGGTCGTTGCAACTGTACACAGCGAATTCACCTTCCATTTTTGGAAAGTTCTCTTCTACGATGTTCAGCTCTCCGAAACTGCTGTTTTCGGGATCGTAAATATATGCGCATTTCTTCTCATTGCAAAACAGAAACAGCTGATCATTAAAGTTGCAGCATTTCGCGTTCCCACCCCAGATGGGAAGCAAAATATCGTAACACCAAGCGTCTAAAAAAAAAATGACGAATTAACCACTGAGAACTAACAAACAAAATATGAATTCTCACCATCTTTGAACACGCTCATAATCCTACTGTCCGTAATCCAAGGAGTTTTTCTATATTGCATTCCTCCGCCCACAATGTACACAGTATTGTTATTGATACACATTTCAAATGTTTCGTGTTCCATCATTACAGGTGGCTTCTTGTCCCATTTCTTCCGGACATTATCATATATACAGATGGTGAAGGAAAAAATTCCATCCTGGTGCACTCCACTGAACAAGTAAATCTGCTGCTTATGTCCAATGATCTTGTATTTGGCATTCAAGTAAACATTTTCTTGACTCATCCAAAGTATCAAAGCCTTCCAAAAACCTTGGCCATCGTCGTCTGCAACTGATTGAGATTACAAATCAATAATCATTTGAAATTGACAAATTTTAATAGAGTTTCCTCTTTTTCGTTGTTATAAATATCTAAATTAATATATGCAATTATGTTCACAAAGAAAGTATGATAAATACCTTTATGATTTTCGTCCATAATCCCTTTTACTGCAGATTCACCTGCATCAAAGAAGAGTGGTTCAATCCAGTAGCCACGACGATTGCATTTTAGCAGCTTCTGTGCCAAATCATTTCTTACAGAATGACCTTTCCTAATAGGTCTGATGCATTCAAGAACATTGACCAGCGCCAACGAGCTCCTCACATCTGGGTACATCAACATATCAGCAATCTCACTAATGCTCAGCCTGTTGAAGTCCAGAAAGGCCAACAGCTCTATAATATTGTTACCATTCACAAAGTTCCAACTCATGAATGCACAAAACACGTCAAACTCCTTACAAACTAAATTCACATTGGCCAGGTACTTGTACAAGTCTCGCTTATCTAATTTGAGCAGAGCATCTTTGTCTTTTATTGCATCAAACTCCACCAGAGCCATTCTCTTCGCTTTAAGATATATTGGCCTAAGGTTGAATGCTTCTGCGAGGAACCACACATTGAGGCAATTGTCTACATTTATACTATTCATCAATTGATCACTGACACTTTCAATGAGCTCCTCAAACTGGAGCATGCAAGCTGTCTGCAACACCTTTGGCAAATAATCTTCTTCCGGGATGAAACTTTTGTTCTCGAACATTTTGATGCAGATTCTGAGTGACTCAAAATCAATGTCCTGACGAAACAAACAACAGTTAATTCATAAAGTATGAATAGAAAAACTATCAAAACTTACATTCATTGTTATTGTGTTCTGGTCCCTCTCACTGAAGTGGCCCTCGAACATGATCTTGAAATATTCACTGTGTTGGGCCAATCTCTTCTTGCTGCATTCAATTTTCTGGCCCTCCACGACCAACGTGACATCATCGAAAGTATTCATCCTCTACACTCTTCAAAGTAACTTAACGATTGTCAACATTTTCAAATGGCTACCTTCGTCTACCTATTTCAGGGTATAGTCACGCAATGATATTTTTTTCTCTCCTCAATTCACCGGTTAGGGTTACGTTACCAACTGCAAAATATTAAAAACATGTA
>JAFMTC010000232.1:0-10925 GCA_018845635.1 Nicrophorus orbicollis
ATTTAAAGCTGAATGTTCAGGCTTTCCAATGCATGTATTGGCGTTTCTGTAACTATTACAGTTTTCCTCTAATTCACCATCTAATTTGCAATAAAAATATTTCTAATTGAAAATACTCTTTATTAAAATACTATACGAATTCGTATGGTAATAACAAAAATAAATGGAAGCAAAAAATTAGGTATGAACACTGAATGATATATTTCCTCCCTTTTCAAATGGAACGCGAATTGCAGGAATGCAGGAAAGTTCCGCCCGGGCCCTTAACAAGGTGTTATTGCATTCCTGCAGCCAAAGAGAAGGTCAAAAGAAATATGCTTCAACAAAACGATGAAAAAAATATTAAACAGAAGACAGGGTGTCGCTGAACTTGTATACTATAAATAGTACAAATGATATTCGCAGAAAAAAAAGAAAAATTCTCAATGTCTTTTAAAACTAACTATTACTACTTTCTGTTTCTTCAGTTGTTATGCAAAGTGTGAATTCATATCTTTTCTGATATTAATTAATAAGCATTGTTCGCATTTGAATGGATTTAGGTAACAAGTGCGGAATGTAAGTGAGCGAGTGATCTTAATCTGGACCGTGGGAGGAGGTCATCCGCTCCGGTTCCCGGCCATTCATCATCAAACATCCACATCATCACCATAGAAACTGTCAAGGGCGGGCGATCCAGGAGGCGCTTGATTACGCGTGCAACAAGGAGAAAGGATTATGCAACTCGCAGACAATATGCAATTACCATGGCAATTCATATGCCGTTTCGATTCAATTGTTTGTTTACATTACTATTTGCATGCGGTTTCAAACACACATATGTTGGTATCGATGCATTCCAAGATTCCAGTGCAGAAAACAAAACGAAAACAAAAGTCCCCAAATGTTGGCAAGGCCTTCTGCTCGTCTCCCCCGTGCATTTGTCCACGTAATATTCTGCACGCACGCGACCCAAATACGATTTCCGACAGTCGCGTTTCGACGATGATTTATCGTCATCGCCGCACCGTTACTCTTTTGTTGGTGACACTTCTGTTTTTCCCTTCTCTCTCTCTTTTTTTTCCATTGATTAAAATCACTATGCAACGTATATCCGCTGTCAATAAATAAATGAACAAACTTTACCACCCGCAATTGCAAACTTCATTTGTTTCGATTCGCGTTTCCGGTTTTGTATTTTACCCCATCTACTTTCCATATTTCGCACTTCAAAATACGAAATATTCATTACACACACAAATGTGATTCAATTTCAGAAAAATTCATTTCACATTTAGTCTAATTAAGTAAGAAGTAACAATTAGCGATAAGATAATTAATACTTTTACGAAAATTACAAACACCAATGACAAGCAAGAATGGCAACCTAAGATAAATTACCCTGCAACGTCAATAATTATGCAACTGCATTAACTTGGGCACTTATCGGTTGAACAACAATACGAAAACACAGTCAACCTAAGAAAAAAAAAAGAAAATCCCAAATTAAATAATTATGCAACTGCATTAACCCAATACGATTCGACAGTCAACCTAAGAAAACAAAACAAAAATATTATGCAACTGCAATATCATGACGTGTAACAGAGTTCGCAAACGTCAATCGGTTATGGATTACTCTTTCTATTTGTTTTTTTTTTGTCGTACACATTGGACGGACTCCGGCTCCGAAATTATTCAGCAACATCACCCCTTTGTCCAGTTTTAATCCCTCCATTATTCAATACGTTCACAAACGCGGCGCAACGCGTCGAACGCGAAAAACGAAAGAGAGAAAAACTGTATTTTAGTATTTCATTGATTTCAATAACAATTTTAAGTTGGTATTATTGGAACTGATGAAAGAAAACGGAGGTGGTGCAGTGATACCACTGCAAATGTTGGTTACAAAAAAAACTGAGTTCATCTTCATTGGAGTGAATGATAATGAGGGTTGCAAAGGGGTTGGAAGGGGACGGGGAGGCCCGCGGGAACGAATTAATTAATGCCACTGAAAATTGCGTTTTTAGTATTTCATTGATTTCAATAACAATTTTAAGTTGGTATTAGTGGAACTGATGAAAGAAAACGGAGGTGATGCAGTGATACCACTGCAAATGAGAATTTTGATTAAAAAAAGAACTGAGTTCATCTTCATAGGAGTGAATGAAAATGAGGGTTGCAGAGGGGGTGGAGGAGGACGGGGTGGCCCGCGGGAACGAATTAATTAATGCCACTGAAAATTGCGTTTTCGGACGCGCTCAATGGACGCTGTTCGTTCGTTTAATGATGCGGGCAAATTAGATATTTCAATTCGCTGCCAACATAAAAACAACGCACGCATATGGATGGAGTTTGAGTGTGTGTTTGAGAGAGACAGAGAGAGAGAGATGCAAAGCAAATTTAATGAGCAGTTGGCGGTTGAATATTATTTGCGAAAGCCTTTTCAATCCTATTAGCGTTTTCATTCCCGTACAATAGTCTCTGCACCGAAATAGGTTGGCAATGCTGGTAAGTATTCGAATGGCAGCGGTTGTCAAAGAGCTTTGCTCTGTGCAAGAACCGAAGCAAGATCTTCTAACAAACTATTTCCAGTGGTATTGAATCGATGAAATTGAGCCTGAAAACACAGCAGTCGGGCGTTATTTGCAAGATTTCAGTGAAAACATAATGGAAAACTTATTGAAAATACACGAAAAACACGATTTTGAAATTGCTTTGACATAAATAAAACATAAAAATGACAGCTGTCATTTGTTGGGAAAACAAATGAATATAGGTGCAGACTAGAATGATACAACTGTCAAGCATTAACTTATTGAAAATACACGAAAAACACGATTTTGAAATTGCTTTGACATAAATAAAAAATAAAAATGACAGCTGTCATTTGTTGGGAAAACAAATGAATATAGGTGCAGACTAGAATGATACAACTGTCAAGCATGATGAACAAATGAAAAATAAATAAATACCCTTTTCACTTTACTTTGCTTTACTAATGTTGTCTATATTTCTCTCTTTAATTTTCTTTTTTTCCAATTAACACTTTAGTCTTCATTTTTCTACTAAAATCAAAGCTTTTCCATTTTCTTTACTAAACTAAACAGTTTTCTCTTTAATTTCCCTTACTTTTCCCTGTAGTTTCCTTTCGTAACAATGTGACAATTTTCTCTTTAGTTCACTTTAAAATTGAGAAAATCCCAAACCGAAATGAACGAGATTAGAGTTAAGCGAAGGGAACACGAAGGAAAATCGTTGGAAATTGCAGGGATTCCGAACGTGCGTATAATTTCCACATTGCGAGAACGGAACGGAGTAAAACAATTCCATTAAAGAGTCTTAAGACATTATTGCGCCTCTTTCCTTCTACAACACACACTTTCCCTCCCTCTCGTACCAACACAAAAGACTCTCTCAATCTCTCCTTCCTTTTCTAACTCAAACGTTTCTCCGTTTTCTCACTTTCTCTTGCATACGGAAACCGCACTCTTTCTCTCCATTTCCCTCCAGATTTAATTCAGTTTCGTAAACGGCTAATTGTTCTCGCAAACAATGCGCAATGATACAACGTTTTCGATGTTCGAAAAGGCCTCTTATTAATTGCATTGAAACGTTTTCATTTCTCTTTACGACCGTCCGGATTTCGGCGAACCTAATCTGACGTAATCCCTTTTAAAATGCTGCTTCTAACGTTCTCCATTAGATACATTACGTTTTGGGTAATTAGTTTAACGGTCCGTTAAGTTTAATTTAGTGATTTACAAGTCTCATATTTAAATCTAGTTTTTACTATTAGATTATCATTAAAGGTACACTAAATACAAGTATAAATTGTAACAAACTTTGTTTCTCCATTTTGAAATAACAAACTTTGTTTCACCATTTTGAAATAACAAACTTTGTTTCTCCATTTTAAAATAACAAACTTTGTTTCGCCATTTTGAAATAACGAACTTTGGTTTTCCATTATGAAATAACAAACTTTGTTTNNNNCATTTTGAAATAACAAACTTTGTTTCACCATTTTGAAATAACAAAGTTTGTTTTTCCATTTTGAAATAATAAACTTTGTTTCACTATTTTGAAATAACAAACTTTGTGTTTCCATTTTGAAACAAACTTTGTTTCTCCATTTTGAAATAACAAACTTTGTTTCACCATTTTGAAATAACAAACTTCGTCTCTCGATCAGCCATTTTGAAATAACAAACTTTGTTTCTCGATCGGCCATTTTGGAAAATTCGACTGAAGACAAAAGAAGTTCTAAACTCTGGAGCAGTTGATGCAAGATGTAAGACAGAACCGAACGGAAATTCGGCGGTTTCGAGTTTAACCTTTGCTTGTTAGCACAAGGGTAAACAATGTTGGCAATACTGGTTCGTAGCAATTATATAATACGGAGGAAACGTAGCGGATCTCAGCGTTGGCAATTACCGTTTTCGCCCGCTAATTACATTCAATACCGTGAATATGACGTCAGCGAATATAGGAGAGATGCAGCGCCCCCTGCAACTTTGACAGCATCATAATCGGCCTTCTCGATTCACCCAACATCTCTCCTCGATACACATACACAATATATCAAAGAGCAATGTTACATAATATAATGATTATATCGACTGAAGTTTCGGACTCCGTCTCAATTCCCCGATCGACCGATAGATGTCCGACGTTCTATGGCTAATGGTCAATGCTAATTAAAATCACACCCAATGAACAATTCAATTAAGCTCATCTCCGTCTCTCGCACAAACACACTTGCACACCACGTATTAGCAAACTGTTTCAATCTGCATGTTTCAGTTTTCAGCTGAAATTGAATAATCCACGTACGGAATTCCCCAAATTGCGAATTCTAAATCGATTAGTTGCAGCGTTTCCTCGACGAAATTCCTTAGAGTTCCAATTTAAGTTGGTATTAGTTTTCCAGTTTATGGATTTCGAATAGAAAAACACATCGAACAAGAATGAATCATTACTGTTGTCAAGGAAACGTGATATTATCACATCATGACGCCAACTGTATAAAACAAAATACAGTTCTTCTAAATCGTTGCCGTTTGTTTTGTACTGCAAAGTAACTGTTGTTATGGAAACGTTCAAAATATTGTTTTCGTTCGCATTTTTTGCGAATGCTCTCGTGCGGGTCGCAATTAAATAACGATAATGATGATAATCAGGCGGATTCGTGGAGCTCGGAGATTGCTTTATAATAATAATTTTAGAAGATTTTTGTCGCAGGTTCAAGGTTTAGAGTTTCCGTTTCCTGTCTCTCCTCTCTCTCTCACTTTAATTCTGCACGAGATTTATCATTTCGCAGTATTTGCTTAATAATCGTAATCAAATTCCTTGGAGTTTACGATGAAGTCGGCATCGAAGTAACGAACCGGATGCGAAATTCCCCCACTCGCTCCTCTCATCTCATCCGACGCAAATCTCTCTCGCAGAATTACGTTTCCGGTTTGACACGGTCGTGTCCATTGTGTGTTTCCAGCATCGAAATCGAAGATAGTTGGCTATGGGACAGTCACTTGTTTACGTGCGACAGAGAGAGAGGGGGTGATAAAAATCGCAATGCCACGTACTTGGGGAGAGAATGGGAGAAACAGAGAGAAAGATATATATGAAGGTGAACATTAGTCATCATCCGGTCTCGGATGTTCCGGGTTAGTGGGGGGAGGGATGGGGAAAACGTCGAAACGCGATGTGATTTATGTTTTTTATTTCGCTCGATGAATTTTATATTAGATATTTGATATATATATAGGGAGGCACGCGACAGTTTACTGCTCTGCCTTACCAGCAGGAATTGGAAATAGAGGAAGAGAGATAAATATACGGAAACGTGGTGGAAAGGGAGATGGGAAAACGGCAGGATTTCTTTTGTTTCTGTTCTTTCGGTAGCAGGATTCGATATTTCGTTCAATCATGTGATGTATAATCATTGTTGTTATTTAACATCTAAATTCGGGAATAAAGTAAAAGATAATTACTTAAAATTTCATATTTAACTATTTAATATTGGTATTAACAATCAATACGGCAACCTTAGAAAACACTTAATCCCCACATTAGTAGTTATGCAACAAAATTATCAAATGTAAATGTAACATATTTAATACATAAAATTATGCAATTGAATTATCATTAGTTTGTTATATTAACTAAATTGCATTATTTTTTAATTTGTATTAACATTGGCGAAATTACATTATGACAATCAAAGTTGTCAAACTAAATGCATGAACAGTTATGCAACCGAATCATCATTACTGAAAGGAAACCACTTTATAAAATTGGGTTATGATTGAAACGTCAATGTGACAATCAATATTGACAACCTAAGATAAATTACATCGTAATGGACAATAATATTTCAGCTTTCTCCTCAAGCATGCAAAAAGAAAAAAAATCATAACACGCCCCGATTGATATTTTATGGAATCTATCGAAGGGATCATAAAAAGATGTGCGAATTAAGGTGGACTTTGTGGGGGTTGGGAAAGTGCTTCCATCGGTTGCCCCCAAATAATGAGCGAATCTACCAACCCCAGAAAAAAAAAATAAAAGAAGGAATGAAGATATATACATACATTTTAGGTATAGAGTGTGTAAGGGAGGATGAAAAAGAAGAAGGAAAAAGCTGTGGCAAAGATAATGCATCGTGCGGAGAAAAGAAGGATAGATTATATGAATGTGAGTGTGTGAAAAAGATGGCAAAAAAAACTGTAGTCTGAAAGCTTCTTTGAGTGACAAAAGTAATCTCACAGAGTCTCAGTTTTTTTCTTCTTCCTCTTGCAAGGAAAAGCCCATTTTCCGTGCAGCAAAAAAATCAATGTTATCTGCATCTCCGGTTCACTCATTTCATCACACTTTTCGTTATTTAGTATTAACTACTTATTAGTTCTAATGCTGTTTCAGCGATAGCTGGCAACATAGCTTTGGATAAACAAAACAAGATCGAAACGTGGTACAAGTCGTGTTCACGCGCATCGTAAAAGCCATGAAAGCCGTATCGGCAACGCGATTTAGCGAAAGCCAGGAACGGTACTAGTATTACTACTTTGCAGAAGCATCCACTTTGCGATAAGATTTATGGAGTTTCTGAAGGAGGAGTCGAAGCAATGAAGGTAACAATGTTTTCAACTTTATACATCCACATTTCGCTCACTAATTATTCTATAGTGTAGATGAAAGGAGAAAATAACTCATCACCTAACGAAATAAATGTAGTTTTCACAATCAAAATCTCCATCACTAATTACTACATAGCCTACATACAAAATGTTTATAATCAAACTAATTTATAACCAACCAAATAATTGTAGTTTTTATAATTAAAATCTCACTCACTAATTAGTATATAGTCTATATTAACAAAAAAAATGTTTAGTAATCAAATTTTTGTAACTAACATGTAGAAAGTGATATAAATTCAGTTCATTGTAATTACTTGAAAATGCCCATGCTTAACCATTTAGTAATTAGTAACCATAACAATGCAACCAATTATACGTTATTTTTGCTATGTTTCGTTCGAGTTATGCGACCTTCCAATGTACAAGTAATTACAGGAATAAGAAAATGAGACCATTGTTTTAGAGTACGTGTCTCTATGGAAACGCTTCCAACGATCGCGTTAATTGCGATCGGAGAATGCCGGAACAAAAGCTCTTCACTTTTTGTTTATAAACAAGAGACCGTTCGATGCACTTGACTTCGATCTGCACTACTATTCTCTCCCACGCTTTGTCTCTCAATCTTGATCACGACTAATGCTCATTTGTTTACCACGAACGCACATTTCCCAAAAGACAAAACGATTTTCTTTCACGTTTTTTTTTTGTCTAAATGACAGATACAATAGATTTTTTGAAGGTTATTGTTGTTTGTTTTGTTTTGTACGAAACAAACGACGGAATCTCAAAGCACTCTCTGATGTTACGTCAAAAAAAACTGGCACCTTATCTGAAAACTTCCTAGTTTTTTTGTGTTCCTTGTGTAAAGGACGAAGCTAATTAATCTCTCCTCGCGGTCGCATTCATAATTTTTCAGCGAAATTATTAACTCCCTGATGGATGGGGTTTTCACGTGCCTCCCTTCGCCATTTTTTCCTCCCCTTATCGTTCGCATTTAAATTTGAAATTACGAAATACACACACACTCACTCGGTTTCTGGTCTTCCTTTGCTTCACGTGTACCACATAGTGCGGGAGATTAATGCGGAGCGATTAGTCCTCGCTCGGTGCAAAAATTTTTCAAGGATTTTTCAGAATTCATTTATTTATTTATTGTGTACACTTTCCTTTCACCTTGTAAAAAAAAACTACTGTTACACTGAAAAGAATTAGTTCAAGAAACTTGATTCATTATTGTAAGTGATGATTATTAATAACCTGAAATTTGATCAATTTGTAACCACTTCAATTAGATGAGTTATGGATTATAGGTCTTGTGAAATGAAGGTGTTATTTGGGAAATGAATCATCAAATATAATAGTTGTTATTAATCAAAATGTATTTTATTTTCAATGTTTTCTATTACACTTTTTTAGTCAGGAAATATGACGTAGGTTACGTAATTTTGTTTGCATAAACTTGTTATTTGACGTTTCTACAGGAAAGATGACGTATTAAAAGATAGGTTAAGTAATTGTTTATTTGACGTTTCTGTAAGAAAGATGGCGTCTCCAAACAAACAGAGGTTAAGTACAAACTTTTGAGGTTCGGTAAACAAAAAATGACAGATCAAGTAATTGGTTGACGTTTATTTAGAATCTAGAGTTGTCTTCCATCCAGGAGATTTGCAACTCCAATTTCCGAGCTGCGAATTCCAGGATGAAGACCAGAACTGAAACGAGATGTCCGATCAGCAGGATGTGAAAAGTTTCCTCGTAATGGAGAAGTTCGTGCGGTTGTCTCGGTTCTTTCGTCAGAGCTGACCTCATCAGGCTGTAGTTGAAGCGGTGGTTGGTGTGGTCCCTACGAAACTTGTGCATGAACCCCTTCTCGACGATCTCGTTCGCCCAATACTCGATCAACATCACCCGAGGATGGTTCTTCTTCAGCCAAAACGTCGAATGCATTGGGGTCAGTGTGAATTGCGTGATGAAGAAGTGATCGACGACTTGCTTTTCTGCAAGCATGCTGTGAAACGTCGAGATGAAAGCTCCTGCAGCGCCCTCCTGGTTTTGAGCAACTGTTTTAATCAAATCAGCATCCCTCGCCTCAGCCACCTTGACTAAATTGGAGAACTTCACGCTCGGACTCACGTAATGCCTGAATCTTAAGATACGGTCGTGGTACAGAGTTATGGTTAGATTGACGCTGTTCAGGTAGAGTTGCTCTAGATCGTAGATCTTCGGTTCGGTCGCGGATTCCGTGTAGATGTCGCTGAGAACGCCCAAGTAGATCGTAGTCAAGTTCAGCGTGTAGAGCATGAAGCTGATAAGTATCAGTTTGAAAGCCCATCTCTTCACTTTCCCACCACGACCGACGGAGGCGTTCAAATAGATCGCGATTATCGCGAAAATCGAGTCAACAATCGGCATGTCGTCTAAGACCTTGGCGGAGATGCCGTAAATTATCGAGACTGCAGCGAAGATCAAAGCGATCGTCGCCCAAAGCTCATCGGAGAATCCTCTGAAGACGTTCCGGAAAACCTGCAATTTCCTCGGTTTTCTCACTACATACACGAACCTATCGTCGAAAGAACTCGGCCCATGGATTATCTCGTCATCGTCTCCAGTCACATTCAAATAGATCCTTCCAACGACGGCGTCGAGTCGTCCGTCAACCAAAGCCTGTTTCGCCAATTCGAACGTTCCGTTCTTCACGAATTCCTGATTGAAACTCTCTTCGTATTCGAAAATCATTCGAATTCTGGTAACCTCTCCGATCAATTGGAATAAAGACACGTACACACTGGGCGTCAGATTTGAATTCGCCACGTAGGGTTCGCTCCAAACGCACCCCACGTGGAAATCTGAGCCTACTGAGGCCATGGAAGAAACCGCAAATCCGAAACAACACTAATTCTCGAACCGCGTTATCATTACTATTACTAAATCGGACAAATTGCTCCGGTCTAATCCACTAAATTGGTCGTCGCTCCTCCCCATAAAACCGTTTTCTTAAACGACCCCACGTAAATCAAAGCGTCCAGGCCTAAATTATTATGTTACCATAGCAACATTACACAAACTTATTTCCTTTCAAATGACCGCCCACTATTACCAAACCATAGCAACGCTATTTGAAGTTCATTCTTAGCAACGAATCGATTATTTTTTGAAGTCGAATTTCAAAATTGAAAACTACGAAACTACACGTTAAATTGATAATTGATTTATTTCGCTTCGTTTACCCATCATTTTTTTTTCACTTATTTCATGTTTTCACAGTCAAAGTGCGGAATTCGGCCCACAATTTTTTCGTTCGAATATTTTCCCAGCGAGTTTCGAGTTATTTTCCGATGATTTCACGACCGAATGCATTTCAAAAAGAGAGAAACAAAAAACACGTAAAAATATGCATATATGAAATACAACTGTGACGTGAAATTTGCGCAATTTCTGATTCGTTGCCATGGAAATGTAATTTAGGAAAAAAAATAAACGAATTTCGTAATAAACAAATGCAAATGTAAATAATTCGTGCAGACGACAGAACAAATGCGAATCCAATAAAAACTTCATAAATTTTGTAGTCTTTAACTATAAATAATAATTTGAAGGAAAAAAAAACTATTATTAGCATAAAACATGGGAATGTAGTCCGGATCAATTAGTATAAAAGTAAAAAATTATAATCGTTTCCTGCGATTTTTTTCAGTGTGTGTGTGAAGAAATTAAGAAAATAATCCGTTACAATAATAATGTTAATTGACTCATCCAGCACTCGTAATGTCGCTTGCGTATCTTTTTTTTTTTTTTCGTCGTCAT
>JAFMTC010000232.1:10959-44221 GCA_018845635.1 Nicrophorus orbicollis
AAAGATGGATGGAATACATGGATGCATATCGAAACAAAGTTGCGTTGCCATGGATTCTCTCCCACCATCACCGTCCAAGGTATAAAACCAGGTACCAGATGGGTGGCCTCATCCACTCACTCTCTCTCTCGATTCCAAACAAGTGGACCCCCGATTTTCGTTTCGTTTTCAAATTTCATTCGAGTTCCGGTGTTTCGGTAATTGATCTGTGTGCATGTTCGACGACGCAAAATCGCTGTGGGGGACTTCCGGTTAATTTGAAATACGAAATGGTAAGTATTTCTCGCTTTTCTTCTTCGTTTTATTTTGCGCGTTAATTGCTCTTCGAGAAACCAGACGAAGGTCAAGGTAATTACATCTTCGCCTCGTCCATCCTTCGTCGACATTGGCTGGACGTAAAGTCACGGGTTCAACAACTCGTAACTTCCTGCACGGATTCTCTCCGAATCGAATTTATCGTAATTGTTCGTGGAAGTTTCGCCTGTTTTTGCAAATTCATGAAATGGAAATTACAAAAATTTCAAACAAATAACGAAGGCTTGCGAAACAATTGATTATACACATTTACTATTGCCTAGCAACATTGTTTCCAGTCATTACGCACGCATTTGTTATTATTTATTTACCAGATTTTAAAACATTGTTTTAATATTGATTATATTGTTAATAATAATACAGAAACCAAAGTAGATACAAAATTTTGTTGACAATTAATTTTTGTTTTGTTACTTAAAGTTATGTATTATTTAATTGGTTGGTAATAGTATATAACTAGATTGAATTGACAATTTTTATGTCATACTTGAATAGGTTATAAATTTGTTTACCAAGCAGTCTATTAAATAATTGTATTTGTCATTTGTCATTTTCCATACGTTAAATTTCCATTGAAATCATATCCTATTACGTAATGATTAAATTAGTAAAAGTTAATGAATTTTTATTTATAATTACATTTCGTGTTGGAAAAATGTTGTTACTTAAAATTATTTATTTATTGGTTGGTTGGTAATAACTTATTACTAGATTGAATTGACAATTATGTCATGTCAAGTTTAAATAGGTTATAATTTCCGTTGAAATCATATGATTACATAAAAACAGCAAGGCTACAATAGTCAGCTGATAATTGTCAAGTATCGGCTTTAAAATGTCAAATAAAAAGGGTTATGATTAAAATATGAATTTGACAAGCGAAAGTTATAGTTCATTTTCTTTTTAACAGTTGGCATTAAGACGCTGAGTTATGCGACATTATACCACGTTCGGAAAAATGAAATGAAAATATAAAACAGAAATGTTGAAGTGAATTAAAGTAGATATGGAGGAGGCGTTACGCTGAAATTTAATAAAGCTCGGAGCTTAAGAAACTGATGAATGCGAGGGAGACAAGGAGCTGAATAATAAATGTCGGAATTAGAATGAGGGGCGATTTTTATTTCGCCCGGAGGACAATGGGAAAAAAAGAAAGAGAGAGAGAGAATCTCGCAGCGATTTATCTTGCTTTTAATTCAGTTCTTTTGTATTGCCAACTTATATCTATTCGGTGATTAATTATGATTGTTGTTAGGTTGGCAAGTATTTGGTACTGCTGGTCGTGGGGCTGCTGGGACCGCAACGGTTGGGCGCCGCGACGACGCTGTCGGATGTCCTCAATTTGAACACCCAACCTCTGCAGAGGGTGGCGAGGGATAACAACAAGTACTTTGCCGGGAGGTACGGCTCGGGGACGGACGAAGGGAAGGTTGCAGGTGGCGCCCTGAAACCGGAGGAGACGCCGGAAGCGAGGCAATCGGAGCCGGGGAACGTGGGGAAGAGGTGCAGCAGATGCAACAGCGACTACGATCGGTACGATAGGTACGACAGGTACGATAAGTACGACAAGTACGATCCGAGGTCGAGGTACTATTACGACGACAGGGACAGGTACGAGAGCAGGAGGACGAAGTACCCGGATTACGATTACGAGAGATACGATCGGTATGATAGAGGAGGAGGAGGCGGCGGCGGTGGATATGACAGATACGATAAATATGACAAGTATGACAAGTACGACAAGTATGACAGATACGACAGGTACGATCGGTACTACGAGAGGGACAGGTACGACCCCCGTGACAGGTACGATGAGGGAAGGTACAGTGGAGGCGCTGGAGGCGGCGGAAGGGACAGGTACCAGGACAGGGGCATAGGTTATGACAACAGGGGGTACGATTATCGGGGTGGCGGAAGCGCTGGGTACAGACCTGCGGCATCGGCAGGAGACGATCATTTGCGAGGATACGAGCGAGGATACTCGTCCACCTACAACTCCAGACTTCCGGATTACTACGGTTCCGGATACGCCAGCTCCTGGAACTACGGAGGTGGACGTGGAGACGACTACTACAAGGACAGAGGCGGTTGGAGGGACCAGGGGTAAGCACAAACACCCACAATGAACAATGCACAATCGGATCCAAATTTAATCTAATGACACTTTGACATTTCCCTATGAAATCTGTCAAAACAGATTAGAATCTTCGTAAATCGTCAATTAGCATTGATTATATTTAGTGACATTTATTGTTTTAAAATTAAAAACGCCGCCATTTTCATTTCTTAACCAAAAAGTAATCGCCATTTTTTTAAAACGCCATTTTCTTCACCGCCATTTATTTTTCCGCCATTTCACTATTATTAGCTTAATTGACACAAATTTTACAACCAAAACGATTTCATATTAATGAATAAACCCTTTGCATTCATTTAAACATTAATTTAGTACGTTTATGAAGCATATGAATCTGGATTAATTTCTTACAAATGAAATTGCAATTTTGCAGGAATGACGCATTGCTTCAATTATACACGTTTCGTATTCTTTTTTTTTTCCACTTCTTCCACTTTCCTCGAGATAATTGCACGGAAGATTTATATCTTCAGAGCAGGAGGCATTTTCGTGGAGGGAATGTGTAAACGCAACGCGCGGCAGGTGGGGGCGGGTCGAATGAGATTCGGGATCTTTTAATTGAAACCGATTACATCTAACGATCTCCCGAAATGGAGTGAAAGACGTTTAATCTTTGAGTCGAGTGTGTGACTTTAAATCCCATTGCTGCAGCTAATAAGTCTATATAAACACTTTTAATAAATAAGATAAAAGTAAATAAAGATAATATCTTAGCTTCGTTGGCACTTAATTACTATGGAAGATTAAGTACATCAGACGAATTAAGTTAATTAACAGTACCTAAAGAATACGTGTTAGGATTTGTAAACAGTTTTGTACTAATTTATTTGGTAATTTAGTCTAAGTTAGTTGCTAAACCGGAAATAAATAAAAGTGAACTTGTATAGTTTGGTTTTGAAATTATTTAAGTTTCAAATAGTAACGTTTCTTCTATGACTAATTTGTTTTGTACTAGACTAGATTTTAAGTGTAAAACAAAAGTGTATCTAGACGAAGTTGTGTCAAAAGTTTCAAATGGATTTGGAGATGCAAAAAAAAACAGAGAATTGTACGAAAGTATGCGTCCAATTTAACTGGAAATTGCGAAAGTGTTACTTGCAAAGTATGCTAATGTAGGAAATGGAAATGCCGGAGCAAAACAGTAAACCGATGCGCGAAATGAGTGGTAAATTGTCGGAAAACCGAGCGAAAACAAAGTGATATTAGAATAATCCCAATTCACTATGAAATTATTCGGAAACTCCGAGACTTCACTTTGATTTACTACGCTTACATAAACATACTTAACGGGGTTAGAACGTCGGATTGCGTATTTGTTCGAGGGTGTGTGGATGTGGACGGGTCGAGCCGCATCCCGGTCAAAGCACCCCTTCGAAAATCTAATAATTAATCCTTTACGTAGGGCCGAGAACTGTGCCCGGGGGAGGTGGGGGTCGTAAAACTTTGATGCGGTCAAAGTGACACTTCTTGTTTTACCAATTGTCTTGTTATTAATTAAACAGTTGTTATTTAACTAAACAGTTGATAACGTTTCGTGTACTGGATTACGAGTTTGCAATTGTCTCGGAGACTATATATAAAAAAAAAGGAACGGGGAGTGCGGATGAGATTAGGGAACAAAGTTTCGTTGCAGAAGACGACGAAACTCCGTATCGGATCGACAATAAATCTCCTCTTCTGCAAAGAAACTTGAACGATAAATACTATTTCGAAATGTAAATCGGAGATACCAATTGTATCGCAATACATTTGTAAAAAAAATCACCTGTCAAATTAATGTCACTGTCAAATTAATGTCACATAAATTGTTACGTTGGTAATGTCGTTTGTTTTATTATTTTTTAGGGATGTTTATGGTTATTTTTTGATAATATTCAGTTTAATTTCGTGATTAAGTTTAAGTTGGTAGAATTGGTGTGAAAACGAATTGACAAGTTTGCGGAAGGATTTAAAGGGTTGCCTGTGGACCGACGATAACAATAATCCTTCTTCGCGAATGAAATTAGCTGCAGAGTTAGAGCAAAACTATGAATTTGAAGCGTAAGAATTGCGCAACACCATCTATTGTTCGTCGAAACAATTAAGCTTTGGTCAGAATGCACGCATTCTCATCATAATCATCATCATCGTTGCGATATTGTTCCGTTTCCGGCGGAAGTGTCCGCTCTTTACGTGCCACTTATTTCGTTCAATAACACGTACAAAACAAAAAACTGCATGAAAACTTTGAAATGAAAGCAAGCCATGTCGAATGAACAAATGAATAAATAACACACACACGAAGAAAAAAACAGAGCGGTACATGAAATTAAATACTCACGCGAACCACGGAACCGTGATGATGATGATGATGTCGTTTTTCCCCTCCACGTTTCCAGCAACCCCAATTATTTGCGCATTTGCCTCTTTTCTCTTCAACATTCCTATATATATACACGTGTCCGGCTTGGTCAGCCATGCGGCGCGCTCCACCTAATTTTCGGTTCGGAAGCTCTTTCAACCTCAACAACTACCAACTTCGTAATACTCTCAATTTCAGTTTCAAACCAAAAAACAAATAATATGCAACTCTGTATGCACATCAACCTCGCAGTTTCTCCACTTCAATTATAATTTATATTTGTGCAATTATCATGCAACTCTAGATACTTTTTGCAGTTTCAGTACTTAATTGTTAACTATTTGATCATTTTTAGTTTAGGATAACCGTCAAAATAGCTGAATTAAGGCGACAATCTTAATTTCTTAATCAGATTTTAATTAAAATATCATTATGACAATTAGAGAACCATTGTGTATTGTATGTTGTCTACATCTAAATGCTCCCATCTTCCGACGATTGACGACCGCAAGATGGAAGCACCGGTGTTCCCTTCCTGTAATGTATGCTTATTGTGTAACTTCTGCTCAATGTAATTTTTGCAGAAACGAAAAAAAACAAAATCCGATCAGGCCGCAGGACAGGTACGCACAAACCTAAAAAGGACCTACCAACACAAACCAATCAAAAAAACAAACAAAAACAAAACACGCTTCCCAAATTAAAAAACAAATCACCCCAGTTGCACAACCTACTACTACTTCTTCCCTAGTTACAGGTAGTTAGATCTTCAATTCCTTACGTATAATATTTGCTTTATAATTAACAATTAGTGAGTGAGCACTTAGTAATTCTCTTTAATCTTTGCAGTTACGCCTCTCCAAGGCCAAAGTATCCGTACTACGATGACGGGTACCGCGGAACGAGTTACCTCTACGGTCGTCCATCGAGCACGACGACTTCGAGACCGTCCTCCTCTCAAGACGACAACTCCGTCACGGATAGTCCGCTCCAAACGAACTCTCCTTCCGGTTAAAAGCGAAAGAAAACCTCTATATAATAATTATTTATTGCTTAACATTAAGTTAAGTTAACATTTAAGTTTACCTAAAAACTTTTACCTTCATTTTTTTATTTGTTTTCGCACTTTTATCAATTAGTTATTGAATTGATTGATTGATTGATTGACTAAATATTTATTATTCTACGGGATTTCTGTGATAGAAGAAAGCGTAAAAGAAAAATATTTATTTGAAGGAAAACTTGTCTCAAATGTACTTTACTGCCTCGGATTTAAGTGTAATTTAGTTTATGTATTTTGTAGACACGAATAAAACACGTATACACTACACACTTGATTGGTTTCATCAATCAATATTAGTACAATATCAACATTATTCAATTGTTTCTCATAAAGAACTTTAGTAACTTTGATTTTTTTCGAAAATTTTAATTTGGCAACAAAAACTGTCAAATTAAAAATTAATGATTTCTTACAAATACCAAAAAAAAAAACGTATTTATTGTCTTCTAACATTTAATAAATTTCACAAAACAAAATATAATGTTTCATTTACAAAATTTAATAAAGTGGTTTCAGAGTTTTTATTTTTATATTTTTTTAGTTGGCAATAATTAGAAACTGTCAAAAACAGCTGACTCAAATAAAACCATACGAATTTTTTTTTTCATGAAAATTTTATTTATAAATAAATCTTTTAATATTTCATTATGGAAATAATTGCAATGTGAAACAAACGTTTGTCTTTCGTTGGATTTTTGCTACTGAAGCATATGGAACGTGCGTCAATCAGTGGATTGATTCCGAAAACGGCCGTGAGATGGCGTCGTTTTGGCAGGTAGGAAAAATGAGGGAAAGTAAGCCGGGACGTTGCGTTATTTAATTGGAATCGTTAATGTATCGACGGATGGGAAAAGCAGCAGCTGAACGCGAATTGCAAATTGGACGTGATTTCCATGCGAAAAAAAAAACGATGTATGTATGTTTGAGAGAGAGAGAGAGAGGAAACGAAAGGAAAACACGGGAATTAAAATGATATGCGGCAAATTGAATATGCATAACTAAATTGATGATTTTCCCTCTGAAAAAAGCGATTTTTAATTACATAAATCCGCGATTCGTTCAATTCGAATACCAACGTAATTGTCATTTAAGTTGCAATTCGAATACAGAAATTACCAGATTACTTATTTGTTTTTACATTGGCAATGCGTTATTTACTAATTAAATAACCAAACCAGTAAATTTTATTGTATTATATTGACACCTGTCAAAAACAGCTGATTTTAAATTCAATTATTACCAACTTTAATAATTAATAATTAACACACTTGATACGATTGAAGATAGTTAAATATTGATGTCGATGTAATCAAAAGGATGAATGTTTGCTTTCCGTTTTACCGTTCAGGCGCGCTGATTTCGTAATTAAAACCGCCCTATTTGCACGACTTCCTGTTTACATGCACGCTCCCCGTTATTATTTTTTTCATGGGTGCTCTTTTAACTCTACTGAAACGCAAATTTCAGGTGAGTTGCTCTAATTGCACGATTTAATTAGAAATAGTTCGACGCAGACAAATTTCAATAATGGCGAGTTTCCTTCCGAAACCAGTAAGACTTTATTTGTGGGGACGAAATGAGACATTCTTCACGTGCTTTCGTCCCCGAATTCATTTGTCAAACGTCCGGACGGAGTCAAAAGTTCAAGCTTGCGCTGCACCAGTACCAAACTATTAGTTACTTTAGTTTTACTTTTTGGTACGTTGGTACACCTTTCGAATCTCACATTGCTGTGGCAACTTCTTGTTGGAATTTTCATTTCGTGCGTATAAATCTGGGAGATTAAAAACGAGGGGAACGAACGCATGAATATGCAGATCGAAGAAGCAACAGAGAAAAAAATCTCGACATGGGGATGACAAAACAAATGTACACGCGCGAAATTAAACTCGCCATCTCTGCGACGTCTCGGCAACCTCTCGGCAACCTCTTGTAATTGTATTCCCTTCTCCGCAAAACTTCCCTTTTTTTCTTCTTCTTCTTCTTTTTTCATTACCATCCCTTGAATTAGGCATAGGCACATCCCAACCGAGGTTTCCAGCTCAGTACTTCGCACCATTTGTATTCATCAGCATTCAGAAGAAGTTTCATTACTCAAACATTTTCTGTATATTTTTTTACAGAAGAACATACTTATTATCATCTTTCGTTAATAATATAATAGATGACGCAACTATTTGATCCATTTGGATTACGTAGTGGTATTAAGAAAATTATAGGCAAACATGCAAACAAACGCGTAAGGAGTGTTGTAATCAATCACTGTTAGGCAAACATGTTCACATCCAAGTAAACAAAGTTGACTCATTTTTTAATATTACGACTTAATAATCTTCATAAACTGTTTACTAACATATAATCATTGTTTTTCATAATAATTTAGTATTGTTTTAAATAATTTGGTGTAAGCTGTGTAGTGTAAGGAAATCAAATAGATGAAACGTCCAATTTCCGGACATTCTTTCCGCCTTTCCCGCACATTTTCGATTCGTTTAATCTTGCTTTGAACGCAACGAGTTTAATAAAGGCCCCGCAAAGTGTCGCGCATTTCCTTCCGGACTTCTTTTCCCTTGCCAACGAGACAAACAAAAATAATTACGGAGAGACGCCGAGGCGCCACCCTTTCCTCCCAACCACCCTCGGCATCATCATTATACATCCATTTCTCCGTTTCTTTCACATCAATTCGTCCTCCTTTCCATCCGGATTCCACTCACCCTTTGCGTGTGCGACGGAAGGAGTCGGAATGCGCTCCGAAAGTAATTAAGTTGTTAAAGGGGGGGCGGAGAAGAAAAGCTCACGCGTTTAATGAGAGGAATTGTTCTGGATGGGACAGCGCTTTAATTGGCGGCGGAACGGGGAACTAGGAAAAGGGCGGAAGGGGGCGCTCGCGAAAGAACTATCCCTCAACCCAGCCATCACCTCGGGAGGAAATGAAAAAGAAGTAGGATAAAAAGAAAGGAAGGATAACATCGCCAATTTGATCGTCACCCGGAAGTCCCAATCAACTTCTCTCTTTTTTCCTCTCTTTCAATATATATATATATTTAACCAGATGAAAATGAGAGGGGGTTCGATAATTAAGCAAATGAACGCGAACGATAAAACGAAACACACACACAGGAAAAAAAGTGTTCGTAATTTACGACCCTTCCGCAATTAAATTGATGCAGACCTACAATGTAATTTGTACGAAGAGAGCAGCGAAAATGGTAATTTTCTTTGTTTCGCGTTGGCAACCGTTTCGGTGCCCCCCATAAATCCGCAAATTACGCAATTACTTATGTAATGTCATTGCTGTGACAATCAGCTGTTATTGCTGCAGGTGGACGTAATTCGTTCGTTTGCTTGGGTTGGCAACAATCCAATCAGATTTACGTAACGTATTTAAAGTTATTTTATTAAATAAACAATATTTATTTTACTTTGATTGTTTGGTTTTTGCTTGAATTGATAATGATGTAACATATTTGAAAGAAATACAACCTGTACAAACATTTGCACAACATTACCAATGTTAGAAATTAAAAATTTACTAGCACTGTTACTAAATATACAATATCAGATGTTAATGTTTTGCGAAACCTTTGGGTAGTATCATCGTGTAAAAATTTACAAAATCCGTTTATTCTTTTCAAACTGACATTAACCTAACCCTACTATTTATGAAATGTCATTTGTACGACGATGTTACTGCAACTGGATGTTCATTGCTTTCATGAAATTGCCTATAATCCAACCAATCATTATTATTTCAAAACAGTACGAATACAAGCAATTGTTAATTTGGTGATTTTACTAAATATTTTAGTTGGTAATGCATGTGCAACGTGTCAACATGTGTTTTTATCGTTTGTTTTGACGTTTATCGTTCGCAGTTCACTTGATTTACGAACTGAAACGAAGGGTTGAAAAAAAGGGTTCTGCGGCGGGTGGACGAAGTGAGAAGAGGGTGGCGGTATGTGTGTCGTCGTCGTAGTCGTCGTCTTCTCGGCCATTCCTGCGGTTTTATGGCATGGCACAGCAATAAATACCCGGAGGCCCATTGTCGCGCGAAGGGGGCGCTGCAGTCGTCGTCCAATTACATCGCGACCCCGCCACCACCCCACATAACGACCTCTTTATGGTCCGTCCCGTCCGACCGATAAACTAACATCAAAGCCATGAAATCATCAACGATACACATATATAATATGAGAATTATTATTCAATTCCTATGAGCACACACAATTCGTGCCTAACGAACGACCGAATTATACGATAAACGCGAAACACGCTAATTACACCCCCTCGCAACTGTTTGCATCGCCCCCCGAGATTCTTCAACAAACATCCGCAATTCATACACATAACCATAGCAACTATAGTTATTTATAACAAAAAACAAACGCTTCGAAGCATAGCCAACTGCAAGAAGAAAAAATCTTGTTATTTTGTTTATTGTTTCTCGGAAACTCCGAGTGGTAGAGTACAAAAAAAACCTCAACTACTAATTGCAATAAGACACGAGCGTTGTAGCTGCAGACCAACCGATTTCCCCCCATTAAGCTTAAGAGCTTTAATTAAACGAATCCTCGCAACACAACGTACTCTGCGCGCAAGGCCTTTCGCAGATTACTGCTTCCCGAACGGTTTCTGCAAATAAAACTTTTCGCATAACTTTAATATACACGAATCCATTAACTTCATAATTATTCTTATAATTACAACAGTTAATTCGTTGATATTCACTAGATTGTTACCAATTTGACAGAAAAAAATACACTTATATCTGGTGATATTACTGTTATTTAGTAACACTTAGTACCAATCATAAATCATTAAATAAAATCTGGTTACATTTTGCAATCGTAATTACCAAGTATTACTAAAGTATTACCAATTTGATAGAAAAAAAAATACTTATATCTGGTGACATTACTGATATTTAGTAACACTTAATACCAATCATAAATAACTAAATAAAATCTAGTGACATTTTGTAATGGTGATTACCAAGTATTACTAAATTATTACCAATTTGATAGAAACAAATACTTATATCTGGTAACATTACTGATATTTAGTAACACTTAATACCAATCATAATCAATTAAATAAAATCTAGTGACATTTTGTAATGGTAAATCTAATGACATTTCCGTTATTTAGTAACGTCAAGTCAATATTACCAAATACAAATAACAAAATAAAGTCTAGTTACATTTTTTAAATGCAATCATTGTTGTCAAATGAATAACAATTGCAAATAAACGAAATATTATAAGAACCATGTATATATTCTATAATTTATTATTATTATTTTATTGGGGGAAACCGGAATTTGCTCATAATGTTGCAGCATATTGGAAACTCCGGATGCGGGTGGTGGTGGGTTGCATATTCGAGGGGGTGGCAATAAAAATGTTTCGCATACCCCAAACTCCGCCCAGTTAAAACAAAAACGATGATGTAATAAATTGGGTGGGGGGCGGAGAAAGAAGAGAGAAAAAAGAGGAGCAAACGTTTTTTCGACAATTCAAATACTTTGCTAGTATCAAAATCAATGTTTGCCGTTTTTATTACCGGGGGAGAGAATATTACGTGAATCCCTCTATTTCTATGTACTTTTTGAGAGGGGGGATGGAAGGAAAGTGGAATACACACACACAATATATAAACTGCAACGATCTCTCCGCACAAAAGCTCCATTATGTTACGGAATTCGGAAACATCACAGAGTATATAATAATAATAATTCGAACGGGGAAAGGGACGAAAAAACAAGGAACAAGGACGACGCTTTGTGTTTGTACATTTCGCCCGGGCTTTCACAGTTAAATAGGTAAACATCGCAGCACGCTGCTGCAATTGTTTCATTCACTTTTGTTTCAGTTCCAGTCCGGTGCACAAATCAAGCGCTGCATCGCATTTTTGTTTCGTTCATTTGTTCATTTTCAACGCACACATTTAACCTACATTAATTCGGTAAAACGCGTTTCATTTTTTGGTTGCAAATTCGCATCGAAATATTTCGATTCATTTGCGCATAGGAAGCTGTTGGAAAACGCAACCACAATTGCTTGAATGTGTATAAAGAATAGGTTCCTTTTTGTTGTTTCCTCCTTGCGGCGTTTGTAACGACGTTCGAATCATTCGGTCGGAAAATAATACTTTGTTTAGAATCTGAACGAGACCTAATGAAAAGCAACTTAATTTAATGTCAATTTAATCGAAGATTAAGCAACTTGCGTTTCAAACATTCTTATTACATGTAATTAACTCGAGATTGAATGATTGCATAATTGATTGAACCAGGCAACTTTTGTTGCAAGTTTAATGAACAAGAAAAGGTGTATCAAAAAGCTGAAAAAGAACTAGAAGGGATGCTCAAAGTTCTCGCAGTGTATTATGTACAACAGCAAAAAAAAACTGGAGGGAAGGGAGCTTTTGGGAATAACCGAGGGGATGAATGAGCGAATGAATGAAAAAAATAAGGGAAGAAAAAAATCCCGACCGCAAGAGATAAATAAAGTTAAAACGCTAAGGAGATTTACGCTATCAACTCGACGATGCAAAACTTTCCGTATTCATCATTTTCAATCCGCTTTTGTGGCGGCTGCGAACGAACCGAATCAATATTTGTTCGAAGCGGTTTTCCTTGTTTATTTTCCTGCCTCTTCTTCTTGCTGTTGTTGCTATAACATATTTCCTTCCACGAACACAACTCGTGTGCATATAAAGTTATATAACTCTGAAATTGTTGACGTATTCAACATTTGTTGTATTGGTTGCATATTAACTTATAAATATTTATGTAACCAAACACTCACTCCAGTTTATTATACATTGTTTTTTTACATTTCCATGGCAACCCAAATTCGCATTCATCCATTTCATTCATCCTACTTTTCCGGCTTTTCCTACTCTCTTTTTCCCAACTATTTTTTTCCCTTTTTTCTACTCCTTTATGCTTCCTGAAATTTGCATCTGCTGGGAATTCCATTTCCATCCTCGACCTCTCCCACATCGTCAGCTAAAACCGACCCTGATACTACTACACGCTATTCCTCTTACATAATGCATAAGTCTCAAGCAAAACAAGTCTCTTTCTCTCTGTCCCTCATCACGAAACAGTGTTTGGTCTATCTCACAACCACTATAAACGAATATACTCTCAGAAACAGGGGTGCTGTGTTTGTTGTCAACAAACAAACAAACAAACAAAACAAAAAACGAAAAGTAAACACATATTCAAATGTTTCAGCAACGAATGGTTCCACGAGAAAGTTTGTAGATTTCATTTGATTCAAATGAAACAAAAACAAACATTAGTTGTCGTAATTGCATTATTTCGAATTGAAAATGAACAGTAAGGTTATGAGAACAAAGTGTACGTGAGGTGTGCGGAATTGCGGAAGTGGGTCGAGAAAACGAATCAAATTCCATTAAGTTTAGGGGATGCGATAACTCTGACTTGATGGTCTTTTCGGCACTAATTCGTACGAATTCGTCGTCAACTTGAAATGCGTCTCGGCGCTCCACTTAATGCGGAAGGAAACTTCGTGCACGCGTGAACTTGTCACTTCCGCCGCATATAAAACAAAATTTCACTTAATCGCAGTTGGAAAACCCTGGTTTAATCAAATCCAATATGTGCTTCATCTAAATTACAAAACTCTATTGCTTATATCATGAAAACTAATTACGACAAATTAATAATTAAGCATGCAAATTAAAGCTAAATGTTGAGGCTTTAAAACGCATCTATTGGTATCACTGTACAATTTGTCGTTTGCTTACAGTTCGCTGTCAAATTTGAAGAAATGTTTTTTAAACCTCGAAAAAGTAGTGTCTTCATGTTTTTGTTCATATCTCGAAAACTAATTACGACAAATTAATAATTAAGAATGCAGATTAAAGCTAAATGCTGAGGCTTTAAAACGCATCTATTGGTATCACTGTAAGGTTTGTCGTTTGCTCACAATTCGCTGTCAAAGTTGAAGAAATGTTTTTTAACCCTCGAAATAAGCAGTGTCTTCACGTTTTCGCTTATATCTCGAAAAATAATTACGACAAATTAATAATTAATCATGCAAATTAAAGCTAAATGTTGAGGCTTTAAAATGCATCTATTGGTATCAGTGTAAGGTTTGTCGTTTGCTGAGAATTCGCTGTCAAAGTTGAAGAAATGTTTTTAAGCCTCGAAAAAAGCAATGTCTTCACGTTTTGGCTTACATCTCCAAAACTAATTACAACAAATTAATAATTAAGCATGCAAATTAAAGCTGAATAGTCACTCTTTAAGATAGTTAAATTGTTATAATTGTATCAATTGTAATTAAGTCGTTATTCACTGTCAAAATTGACGACTAAAATAATCATGAACGTATCACAAGCGCACAAAACAGAATTGAAGTGCTTTTTCATCCGTTTAATGATTTACGATGGATCAAAACTCGCATGAAAAATAAATGATAAACGTTAAGGCGGGACTTTCAAATTTCTCACGAATTATTAATAGTTTCGAATTTGCCAGGCGCATCCACCTTTCCACCGAAAAACAAAAACAAAAATTTGCAACGAGTGCGAATATTTCCACGATTCCTCGTTTTTTTCTCCCCAATTTCCCTCCCCTATTTTCAATTGGTTTTTCCTCCTTCTTCTTTCCGGTTTTTCACCCTGGAGGATGTGAGAAAACTTTTTTCACGTCCATCGAATTAAAGTTTTCCGTCCTCGACGGAACAAATGTTTAAGTGCGCCGACTTCGATCTTTTCCACATCTCATTTCCTTTATTTTCATCCCGACACGAAAATAGTACAAAAAAAAAGAACACTTCGTATATAAAAAAAACAGTTTGAGAACTGTTTTACTTTGTTCAATCAAGTTTTTGGAAATTTGTAATCGTTAACTTTCTTAATTGTAATTGATACACAGTAAACGGGTAAAAATCCATTAATTTACACGTTCAGAAATTGTCGTTTTTATGCAACTTCTGTATCAGATTAACTGGTTACCTATCTATTAATCTTAAGTTGACGGGTAAAATCGACGTAATTGGTGCTAATTAAAACCGATAAATCAATAGAGAGGGGGCGACAAAAGCGAACCAATCATAAACGTCTAATTCCCGGAAACTTTCCCGTTCTCTCGGTAATAGTTTTGATGATGTGGTAAGTTTTTTTTTTAAGCTTCTCGCATTAGCGTTACCATTTCGAAAGGTAAACAGCTGCAGGACGAGAGTGCAGTTATCAACCGATTAGGGGTTTCCGTTCGCAGCGCCATCTATCGGCGTTTTCTTAACCGTCTGATAATACGCTAATTTCGTAAGGTAAATCTACCGCTGAAACTCCAATTCGAAGAGATTTATGGTGGCAAGGCCCGAAATTCACATACGCACGAAGATATCCATCTTCCAGTTAGTTTAGTCGATAATCCCTAAGGACCCACCACCACCACCACCACTGTGCTCGGAATGAACCGAAGTTTGGCGGAAGGGGTGTGGGTGGTTAAACTTTATAATTCCCCGCGATTATGTAACACTTTTAATTGGTCCTCCCAGAAGCATCATCTGTTCCTTCAATATGAGATAGAGAGAGAGAGAGAATTAATAACCTTGCTAAATTTCAACTTAAACAACCCGACAAATTTCATTTTTTCCCTTCTCCCCCTTTCGGTTTTATTGAGTTAACTTAACAACTTCTAAAACTTTAATCAACTGTTATTATCTAATTGTGGATGAAACAAAAGAGAAGCACGTTAATCGAGGGATTGATGCAATAATAACAGTGGGCGTGACGAAATAAAACAGCAACGGAAACGAGAGACGAGAGAGAGGAAAAAAATTCCCTTTGTATCTCACAGAGGGCGTACCGAAAAAATTACGAAGGGTCCGTCCGTGCAATTAATTACCGAGGAATGGACACGAAATAATAGCCGTTGAGTAATCCCCTTTGTTCGGAAGGCCGGAAGTGAATGCGAGTATGAATATGTGAGTGTGCGGTGGCCCTTTGGGGAAAACCAAGTATTCCCATCTCTCTCTCTCTCTCTCTCTCCCTTTGAATCATCGAAGATTCTCGTATTCCGTCTCTCTCGCACTCGTCGATCGAAATGCCCGCAATATGTTGGAAAGGGGTCGGAATTCCGTTGCGTAAATGCGCGCAAAATACTTCCGATAACGATAATCTCGCGAATTTCCCAAGCTATGCGATACATCGGCGTGCATATCGGAGATTCTGCGGCCCAAAAACCCTTGCAACATCATCGACGCCATCTATCGATTCGTTATTGACCTAAAACAGAACAATTGTTGTCCGAAACGTACGGAAGATCGGTTGATTGTCTGCATTTAAGGCGTATTTTTTTGTTTCGTTAGAGTTGTAAACTATTTATGACATGTCAACAGTAATAATTGTTGTTAAGTTTACCACACTGTATAAATGATCATTTGGTTGTATACACACTTCTTCGCATCATCGTTACCAACATCATCCATTGAGACGCCAAAAGATGATCATGATTGTGATGATAACAGAGACAAAACAATTGTTGTCCGAAATGTACGGAACACCGGTTGATTGTCCGCATTTAAGGCGTATTTTTTTGTTTCGTTAGACTTGTAAACTATTTATGACATGTCAACAGTAATAATTGTTGTTAAGGTTACCGCACTATATAAATGATCATTTGGTTGTATACACACTTCTTCGCATTATCATTACCATTGAGATGCCAAAGGATGATCATGATTGTGATGATAACAGAGGATTCAGTCCACTCAATTATCAACTAAACTATACAGCGGACGGAGACAGATTCCATGCAGTAATAAGCAAAATGGGAATCGGATAACGTCACACACCGTGCGCCTCGTGTAATTAGCTGAAGAGGAGAGGAGAGATCAGATTGCGGCTGATGAATGGAGCCCGGATTAATACGTTTCCGATCGCATCTCGCAAATTAACGTTAACTAATTTCTTTCTAATTACATTTCAAATTGCTCATCTCATTTAAAATTTACATTACTTAAGTAATTACGAAACAAGAGGGCGACACTTTTCGTTTTTAGGTTAGCAATAGGAAATATTTAAGTTAATTATTTGAAAGTTAATTTACTTCAAAGAGAAAAAGAGTATTGCTTTTAGTCAGAGTAATATTATAAATACAATAATTTGTATGGAAACGTTTGCAGCAATGTTTGTTGTTTTTTTTATGTTGGCATATTGAATGCAAATATTGACTGCACCGAGTTTTATGTACTGCTACCAACAAAATGTATGGAAAAAAAAAACAAAAACAAACAAAAACCAAACAAAACTGCACGCTTGATATTATGATACTCTCCCTCGACCGGTCAATATGCTACGTCCTTTTTTTAATACGATGCTTATGCAAACATACGGTTTCCATATGTGTAAATTATTTCATTTCAACAATATATAAACAATACGTATTATTCAACATTTTTGTAATTAATATTAAGTATTCAATGTAATATCGATACTTTACAAATCATTACTTTTCTCTGTAACCACAAATGATTGAATGATAATTGAGCTCTTAAATTAAAGCTGAATATATCATCTTTCTAATGAGCCATTACACATCTTTATATCATTTACCGTTTTCTTGTAATTTACTGTCAAAGTTGAAAACATATTAAAAATCGTTTGTCTTTATAAAATATTGGCTTTCTCACTAACTACAAACGACATAACTATAAATAAACACTCAAATTAAAGCTGAATAAACCGGTTTTCCAAAAAGCTTGGATTAAGATAGCTATTACGGTTTTCCTACAATTTATAATCAAAGTTGAAAGTATATTGAAAATCGTGTGTCTTTACAAAATAATAGCTTTCTCAGTAACCACAAACGACATAACTATAATTGAGCACTTAAATTAAAGCTAAATAAACCGGTTTTCCAAAAAATTATCATTCATTAACGTGGCTGTTACGGTTTTCCTGCAATTTACTATCAAAATTGAAAAAATATTGAAAATCGTTTGTCGTTACAAAATAATAGCTTTCTCAGTAACTACAAACGACACAACTATAAATAAATACTCAACTTAAAGCTGAATAAACCGGTTTTCCAATAAGCTTTCTTGGATTAAGATATCTATTACGGTTTTCCTACAATTTATAATCAAAGTTGAAAGAATATTGAAAATCGTCTGTCTTTACAAAATAATAGCTTTCTCAGTAACCACAAACGATACAACTATAAATAAGCACTCAAATTAAAGCTAAATAAACTGGCTTTCGAATGAGCTATCATGCATTAACATGGCTATTACGGATTTCCTGCAATTTATAATCAAAGTTGATGAAAATATTTTTAATTGAGTATCCTTGCAAATTCATTTTCTCGATAACCGTAATAGACACGATGATCTATTAACATTTAAATTAAAGCTAAATAATCAGACTTTATAATATATTAATCGATATTTGTGTAACTACTACGGATTTCCTGTAATTCACTGTCAAACTTCACATAACAATTACATTTTTGGTGGATGCGCCGGGTTTAAAAAAATTATATTAATTATCAATAGTTTCCATGGTGATTTCATCAAAATAAACAACTCTATCAAATGATATTTGACAAACGGAACTAACCTAAAATGAAATCAACTAACCTCATATAAACCTAACCTCGAAAAATACGTCGAAACCACTGCACCGAAAACACTGTAATTAAGCGGACAGTGCAATAGTTTGCAATTTACTCTTTTTTTGTCCATCGCATCGCCGAAATTCCCGTTTTAATTTTGCGCCGGGGCGCATTATTAATTCGCGCTCCGTCGGGGCATTCAATTCTCGCTCATTCTCCTCGCAAAATTTTCCCCATTTCATTTCTCTCTCCCTCTCTGTCTATCATCCCCCTTCCCTATATCTTTCTCTCTCTCTCTCCACAATCACACATTTCCATACTCCATCTCCCCCCGTTCGTCATCATTGTTCGGTGGCAGTATTTAATTTTTGTTTCGTTTGATGGGTCAGCAAAACAAAAAAAAAAACGAAGCGTTGAAATCGGGTTAACGTTAATTCGGGTCAACTTTCAATTAGTACCCCCACACAAAAATACTGCACCATTTCACGTATATACACATAGATTCATAACTGGGTATGTGTGTGTATTACCATGGTTACTCTATTTGTATGTGTTACCATGGGTACTATGTGCACACGCAGCGTGTTTATAAAATGTTCGCGATGACGAATATCGGGCTAACGGATGTCGAGAATTTGGTATAGTCGGACTAATGAATGTCGGGAATTCGATGCAGTCGGGCTAACGGATGTCGGGCGTTCAATACAGTCGGGCTAATGGATGTCGGGCGAATGAGCGTCGGGCAAATGATTGACGGGAAGTCTAATGTCGGGCCTTTGAACGGGTCCCTATGTGTATATGTTATCATGGATACCCTTGCGTTACCATGGAATCTGTGCGCATAAATTTGTCTAGAATTTCACCCGTTTCGCCAATTTCGTAAATGGATCGTTCCGAAATTAATAAATTGGTATCCGCTCCGCAATTATAAATATATGCATACACACATTTATTCATTTATATTTCGAGTGCACATACACACGTCCTCGGATCCATTAAATCCGTGCAAAATAAATAAAATAAATGAATTACCGATAAAAATCTGAAACGCGAAACAAATTTCATGCCCACATACATATATATCTGTTTGCATGTAAAAATCACTGGGACGTCGATGCAATTTCAAATAAATTGAAAATAAATAACGTTTCAATTAATGAACGCAATAGAAAAGTTCGATTTGAAATTGACGAGTTTAAACTGAATTGAAATCATACAATTGTCAATTTTACAGCAACGAAAAAAAAAATTGATTAGAAGTGTGTATTAATAATTAATGGTAACCCAAATGTTTACATGATTGTTTGGTTGTATGCATTTAAGGCGTATTTAATTATGACAGTGTTACATAACCTAATTAGTCTTCTAACTTGACTTCTACCAATAATTGTAAATCATAGGTGATGATAATCGAAATGATTACGTGATTGTTTGGTTGTATGTATTCAAGGCGTATTTAATTATGACAGTGATACAAAATCCAATTAGTCTTCGAAATTTATTGTATTACATTACGATTGTAATGCGTAATAATTTGTCGCAAACTAACTGAACGTATTTATTTCTAATAATTATCATGTCACAATTATTTACCAATTTGACATCTGTCAATTTGCATGACAGATGAAAAACGCAGGTTGAGAAACGCTCGTTCAGAGCATCGTTCAATTGTTTCGTTTATCGGGGAACGATTCGTTTCGAAAAATCAATTGAAATTCAATTGGAAACCTGAAATATCGTGTCCTGAAATGATCGTGTGAAACGCAAAAAGCTGTCACCATAAACAACAGAAATTTGACGGTCGCACCGATTGCTTCGATATTATTACGCGAGTTGATTTATTAGGTAGTTTGCGAGTGTCTCTGGCGCTCGATTATGGTAAGCAGGTTGAGAGAGTGTAGGATTTAAGTCAATTTCCGGTGGAGAGGTGAGAGGAAACGAGGGGGGTGAGGGGTGGAGGTGGTGCAGGTTGCACATAAAATGGGGTTCCGAGTCAGGAAATCGAGTCACAGAATCGTCGACCCAAATCGAATAATCCGGAAGTGGCGATAAACATCCGGTTCCTTCATTCCCCGAACCAATTTTGTTTCATGTTCTTCAAACCCCAATTAGATACATAACCTCTCTCATTATCGGGTGCAACGATTTCATCAACGAATCATCGTGAAAACTTTGTATCGTAGACCTTTTCAGTTCAGAAGATTTCTTTTCTTTTAATCCATCAACATTTGCTGTACTGCCATTTTGTTTCATCTTTTGTTTTTATTTCAACCATTTAAATTTATATAACAACTGAATCTCTCCTTGTCATATGTAGTTCAAACATTTAGAGTACAGATGGAGCTGAAGCGTTACACATTTATTAATTAAATAATTTTAAAGGAAATGTTTTCTATCTGAAAAATTCAGTCAACATTTTTTCTAATAATTTCAAAGCAATTCCGAAGGATCGGCGATTACCGGGTAAACCTGGGGGGAGGTCGGATGACATTACTTCTGATGATGACGCCATCTATCGGATGACATTAAACCGGATTATATACGATTTCAATTCCGTGCAAACGCTTTACGGTTATCGTTTTAATCCGTTGTTATTAAAACGCGTTACCCCACCGCCGACTGCGACGATCCTCACGATTTAAAAGCATCGCCTCAACAAAGTATATCCGTTCCTTAGCAACGGACATCTTCTTCCTTTGTTGATGCTGTTGTTATAACAACTTGGTGGATGGTCGATGGCTCTTTCTTATTTGCGCACGTGACCGATCGGGGATCGCAGCTGGCCCCCCGAGGAGTCGACTTCAGCACAAAACGAATCACCTATGAAAAATCCTGTCCTGCACTCGTTGCAAAACACGATGCTTACGTTCGTTAATTCATACAATTTGTTTAACAAACAAAATGAAAATTTTCCATTACCTTTACGTTTTGTGTAATTACTCGGTAGCCGCGAAAGCTAATTGAATTATTGAAAGTGTAATTTAAAGACAAAATTATGGCCTTTAGAAAGCGTTTAATATCAGATTCGTGTTGTTCTTCATTCTTCCGTTATTAATTATCAAAATTTAGTAAAAAAATTCACGAAAAGTCTCTTCACGTTCTATTCAATTACTAATTGGCAACTAATGCTAATTAGATTATAATACATGAGTATTAAAGTAAAAACTATGGACTTTCCAATGGTTCTATCGAATCCTTCGTGTTGCGCTTCGTTCTTCCATTATTAACTGTCAAATTTTAGCTAAAATAGGAGTTTTCACAAAAAGTCTCTTCACGTTCTATTTAATTACTAGATGACAACTAATGCTTATTAGATTATAATACATGTATATTAAAGTAAAAACTATGGTCTTTTCAATGGTTCTATTGAATCATTCGTGTTGCGCTTCGTTCTTCCATTATTAACTTTCAAAGTTTAACTGAAAATAGGAGTTTTCACGAAAAGTCTCTTCACGTTCTATTCAACTACTAATTGACAACTAATGCTAATTAGATTATAATATATGATTATTAAAGATAAAACTATGGTCTTTCCAATGGTTCTATCGAATTCTTCGTTATTTCGTTATTAGCTATCAAAGTTTAGCTAAAAACACTTTTTATAGAAAAAAAACTATGGTAATTCAATGTATGAAAATACATTCTAATTGTGTTTTGTTCATCAAGTTGGCCAAAAATACGAATTTAAATTAAAACTTTTCAAAAAGTGATAAAAGACAGCAGATTACGAAACAGTCTTTGTGGTTACTAAGATTACATTTCTATGGTTGCTAAGGACTCTTAAAAGTTTGTTGTTATTACCAACATAAAAACCGTTTTCTTTCAAAATCTAGTAGTCTTAACTCATTGTTAAGACTACTAGATTCGTTGTAAGTAAATTGACGACGGATTAAGACGAACGTTTTTTGCGGTTGATGTGAAGAAAGGTGGAGCCAACAAAGGTGTTACACAAATTCGCCATGGATTAAGCTGACTCAAAGGCAGAAACTCCCCTATTTTCTTTTCGGGTATTGTGAGGAGAAGGTAAGGCAGTTTCTTCTCATTGTTTTCTCGTGATCTTCTCGTCGTTTTCTTTAACGTACTCACTGCTCCGAGCACGTGACCCGAGACCAGCAGCTGCCCTCTTCGATTCTTTCTTCATGTCTCCAGCTGCGAAACTCACTCACTCTCTCGTTCGGTGCAAAGAAATCGTCGAATTCGGACGATCAAAGAAAACGTCCATTCATTGACTCTCTCATTGAACAATCGTTCTTAGCACGCGTTCCTCGGGATTCCTTTACAATTCCTTTACAAGAATGCTTTTCCTTTCTGCATTCGCTCATTCTCCTCCAGCCTAACTTCATATTCGTAATTCATTAGCAGTGCTTGTAGTTTGAGGAATGCCTTCAATTGATTCAACAATTTCAGTCGCGTTTTCAGGACTCGTCTCTGAACAATTAATAAATTACAATTGCGATGACTACTGTATGCGGGTTCCGAACCTCTACGCACTTTCGATGTGGGTCATCATATTCATTGTATGCACGCACCCCCAATTACCGTCTCCAAACTATCCGTTAGGTCATTTACCATTTAGAGGAGAGAGGGTGAAGTTGTGCTTTTTGTGAGGGTGAATGGAAGTGGCGCAGGAGGAACGAACGAAATGGTGGTCACGTTTTTCCAATCTGGCGCACGCCAAAATAGATGCGGGAAACGCATTAGGGAAATTAAGTGGGCCATGGAACAGTGCAGGCAGGGAGAGAGAGCATTTTCAGATGTTTTCAGATTGAACGTTCAATTGTTTCTCCCCTCGCGCTCAATTACACGTTCGATGACGGCCCCCTACGATAGCTTTTTATTAATCGTGCGATCGAATCGTTGTTTCAACAGTTAATACCGGAAGAATGAAGCGCAACACGAATGATTCACTAGACCCATGGGAAAGATCATAGTTTTATCTTTAATAATCATATATTATAATATAAATAGCATTAGTTGTTATCTAGTAATTAAATTGAACGTGAAGAGACTTTTCGTGTAAACTCCTATTTTTAGCTAAACTTTGACAGTTAATAACGGAACAACGAAGCACATCACGAATGATTTAGTATAACCATTGGAAAGACCACAGTTTTATCTTTAATATTCATGTATTATAATCTAATTAGCATTAGTTATTTATTAGTAATTGAATAGAACGTGAAGAGACTTTTCGTGAAAACTCCTATTTTTAGCTAAATTTTGACAGTTAATAACGGAACAACGAAGCCCAACGCGAATGATTTAGTAGAACCATTGGAAAGACCACAGTTTTATCTTTAATATTCATGTATTATAATCTAGTTAGCATTAGTTATTTATTAGTAATTGAATAGAACGTGAAGAGAATTTTCGTGAAAACTCTTACTTTTCTAAATTTTGAGTTAATAACGGAAAAACGAAGCACAACACGAATGATTTAGTAGAACCATTGGAAAGACCATGGTTTTATCTTTAATAATCATATATTATAATCTAATTATCATTAATTGTTATCTAGTAATTAAATAGAACGTGAAGAGACTTTTCATGAAAACTCCTATTTTCAGATAAATTTTGACAGTTAATAACGTGGAATAACAACAACAAATCCATAGCAACAGTAACGCGTCCTTAGCAACAACAACAACGTTTTCAGTCAGTAACTAGAAGTGACGCTAATTAGCAATGAAATGGCAATAAACTGAATGATTCCACAAAAAATAATGAAAACAACCAAAACATTTCGGTTCAATATTTCTCGTTTCCATTTTATTATATTTATGCATGTACTTCTCTTTTGTACTCCCAATTTTTTGTCGGAGATTTCAATTTGCTTTCAAGTGTGGAAAGGGTTCACGGAGATTGGAAATCGACGGTTCACATTCACAGCTACGTGAATACCATTATTATTATTATTATTGTTAGCATAGACAATATTTCCATCTCTCTTTCACTCCTTCCAAATCGCATCTTCTTTTCGTATTTCCAGTACGAAAAAGAACGTTAAATTATCGAATCTCAATGGAGAAGATTCGTTTTCGTGAAACGGTCTACGTCCTCTTTCTTTGTATTTGCATTATAGTAAAGACGACCCTCTTCGAAACCGACTGGTTTTCATGGACAACGATTTCACGTACAACGATCCATCATCCCTTCCAACCAAGCACCCTTTAATTCGTTATTTTTTCAAACTTCTTCGTTTCAAACATCATCAAACAAAAAAACAAATCTTAACTATACTGTTACAGCAATTTTCATTAAAGAACGAAACTAAAAAAAATGTATAGTTTTACGAAACTGAAACCAAAGGAAAACAACAAACGAACTTCATTTCGTTTCCAATTAAGTTAGGTGGATAGTAACAGGTAGAAATTTGCGTTTACTTATAATTAAATTTCCATTAAAGTAAACGTTTTTAATTGCCCCTAGCAACGCAGCGGGTTGATTAAGTTTACGTAACCATGGTAACCATTTGCACCTGTCGCTATGGATTCTTCCGGTTGCGTTGCGTGGGGACCGGACAAACGAACGAACGAAAAATGAACATAGAAATTAATTTGCATAGATTTTTGAGGGGATTTCGCTTCGCATTGCATCACAGCCCCCCGTGATTCCCACGTACCCGCCGACCCACCCCTACCCCTAATCGCACCTGAGCCCCACCTTTCGGCCGGTGCACGCATTCCCACGGTTACGCAATAATAATAATAACAACAACGCACAGATTTTGGACCCCAACTGTTTTCTCTCTCTCTCTTTCGTTCATTCATCGTTGAACGTTCCTTTCCCACACCCCGAATCTACCCCTCATGATCAAAAATGGAGAATAATTTCACATACCGAAACTCGGTAAATCGTCAATTATTACCACTAATCAACTCTAACTAGTAACAATTTCATCAAAATTTCTTGAAAATTCAATTGGTTTTTTCTTAATAAAAAAATAATTGAAAAATAAACAATATTGTTGTTTCTCTTTTGTGATCTTACTTTCATTTATTTTTCAACTAGTCGTCATAGAAACAATATTGAAACATCTTAATGGAACGTCCATTTTGACTTCTCGTTTTAGGGGTGGTTCCAAAACCAATTTCATCTTAATTTTGTTTATTTATCAACAAATCGTCATGGAAACAATATTGAAAGACAAACATTAGAAATACGTCCATTTTGCTTCGTCCCCCGAATAAATACGAACAATGACCGACTTCTCAACATCAAAGCAATCGAAGATAAGAAAGTCATCAATTAACAAAATCTCATCGAATTTCGCAATAATTTACATTGTTACGAAAACCGGTGCTCATTACCGTAATCAAAGCACTCTCGATGAGCCCGAAACAAACAAAAAAACGAGAGCGAACGACGATTGTAACAAAAGCTGCATGCGATGAAAGGGGAGCACACACACAAAAAATATATAGAGACAGAAGCATTAAGCTTAATGGATCGTGCGAAGGAGTACGTGTAAAGCAGATAGCAGTGAGCAGCAAACTTTAATAGTGAAATATATTTTGATGTGCTTCGGCCAAACCAAACCAACCACCCACCCCTCGCTCGTAATTAATTTGAAAGCTTTCGAAAAAGGATACGGGCTTCGTCATTTTTACATTTTCTACTATAACTTTTTTTTACATATTTTTTTGTAATATTTTCAACGCTTTTTTGTAACATTTTCCAACGTTATTTTTCTACATTTTGTAGGGAATTGGATTAGTCGATGGATGTAAAAGTGAGGATGCATTAGTCATGGTTTGGAACGTGTATAAGACGATTGATTTCCTTTACTTTACTACTTCGTATTTGCCTTGCAAATTTGTGTCCTGTCCTCTTCGTTCATTTTGCATTGTTCGAAATTAGGGCGAGTAGGGAAGACGTCAAATCCGAGTGCATTTTACGAGCTTTCTCCTGAAGTATTTATGGGGCATCGGTTGGACTACAGGCTACAAGAAGACGACGACGACGCTCGTTAAGGCCCTTTCTGTGATATCAATAAATACCTTTATTTACGATTCTCCCTCAGCATTGACAATAACAGCAAATAGAAAAATATGCTCTTGTATTTGCAAAATAATGTCGTATTTTTACACGTAGCAGGGCAAACATGATTTTAAAAAAAATGCATCAAATTTAACGTCTAATTATAACAAGCTATTCATTTACCAATACGCTTATAACATTTTTTATAGTTTTAGCTTCAATTTACATGTTCACTTATTAAGATATTTTCATTACTTTTCGAGTTATGATGAAAAATTGAAAGAGATGATTTCAAACAATAGTTACATCATTTTTAACGTCTAATTATAATAAACCTGTTAAAGCTATTCATTTACCATTACACTTATAATATTCTGTATAGTTTTAGCTTCAATTTACATGTTTACTTATTAAGATAGTTTCATTAGTTTTCGAGTTCTGACTAAAAATGTAAAGAGATTATTTTAAACAATAGTTACATCATTTTTAACGTCTAATTATAACAAACCTGTTAAAGCTATTCATTTACCATTACGCTTATAACATTCTATATAGTTTTAGCTTCAATTTGCATGTTTACTTATTAAGATAGTTTCATTACTTTTCGAGTTATGACGAAAAATTGAAAGAGATGATTTTAAACAATAGTTACATCATTTTTAACGTCTAATTATAACAAACCTGTTAAAGCTATTCATTTACCAATACGCTTATAACATTTTATATAGTTTTAGCTTCAATTTACATGTTCACTTATTAAGATAGTTTCATTACTTTTCGAGTTATGACGAAAATTTGAAAGAGATGATTTTAAACAATAGGTGCATCATTTTTAACGTCAAATTATAACAAACCTGTTCAAGCTATTCATTTATCAGTACGCTTATAACATTCTATATAGTTTTAGCTTCAATTTGTATGTTTACTTATTAAGATAGTTTCATTACTTTTCGAGTTCTGACTAAAAATGTAAAGAGATGATTTCAAACAATAGTTACATCATTTTTAACAACTAATTATAACAAACTTGTTAAAGCTATTCATTTACCAATACGCTTATAACATTCTATATAGTTTTAGCTTCAATTTGCATGTTTACTTATTAAGATAGTTTAATTAGTTTTCGAGTTCTGACTAAAAATGTAAAGAGATGATTTTAAACAATAATAACATGGATTTTAACTTCCAATTATAACAAGCTTCTTACTACAAATTTGAATGTCTTTCAGGTAAAAACTGACAAAAGTAAACTGTACAGTACTAAAGTGCAAATGTTGCTGTTGAGTGGTCATCATTCTAAGAAGACTTGTGACATATTGTGACTACTTCTTGACGACAAACGTGCTCTCTCCATTCACATCAAACTGAGCGATCACCACAATCCGACTCGTCTTTATTATGGTTTCGAGAAGAAAAACACATTTTCTGTGCACAAAAAACGTAAAGAAATCTCATCATTCTTCGCTTAAGCCCCATGAAATTGAAACCAGATTTGTCAAATTTGTCACAAAACACCAAGTTCGTATTTCAAAACATAATTATTGCACGTAACCTCAATAAAAATGACGTTTCATGAAAAAATTGACGTTTAGTGACAGTTAAGACGCAACAATGACAGCGAAACATTACATCACTTGTCAAAATGACGTGTGACGTAACCTCAACTGGAAACTTATTTGACGTTTATAAACGTCAGAAATTTATGTAACGGCAAATCAACGCACAAAATGGCGATGATTTCGTTTCTATTAACGAAAACTCACACATTTATTGCAATTAATATATTGATTATTTCGTTTGCAATCAGTGGGGGAATTCCTTTTAGCGCAAAGTGTTTCATTTTGCAATTCCGTAATTAAATTTCCGCAATAATTTATGCGCTAAATACTAAATTCAATTAAACGAAACGTGCCATGGAACAAAAAAATGAAACAATTGAACATAATTAATCGATAGAGGGCGTACGCGTAGTTAATTGATCGTCGATGTTCTTGTTAATTTTATTCCTATTTTTTTTTGTTGTTTTCAGAAATATTTAATTATTTTTGTAACATATTAGTAAATTGCATTTAATTGACGTATTGTAATTGGCGAAATGCAGGCTCTCATTAAAATTTAACGTCCATCAAAATGAGGAGTAATGAGTTCGTTAATTAGTTATAATGCGAATTTCCAGCGAAACGCACCGAATTTTAACATTAATTTCATGTTTCGCGTTTCTCTGATGATTCGGCTCGTAATAACATGCGGAATATATAAATCGAATCGGACGTTAATAATAATTATAACGAACGAACGAACGTTCGACATTTCGTTTGAATCGCTTCAATTCGCATTTCGAAACATTTACATAAAAATTAACGTTACATTTTATAATATTTCTTGAAAACTAATAACGCTATATTAATGCTAAAACATGCAAATTGAAGCTAAAACTATATAGAATATAATAAGACTATAGTTAACTTAGTAGCATTAACAGGCTTCCTGTAATTAGATTTTAAAATTGACGTAGTTTCAGTGTAAAATCATCTCTTAACATTTTAAGTCATAACTCGAAAACTAATAAAGCTGTATTAATACTAAAGCATGCAAATTGAAGCTAAAACTATATAGAATATAATAAGACTATAGTTAACTTAGTTACGGTAACAGGTTTCCTGTAATTAGTCGTTAGAATTGATGTAATTTTTGTTTAAATTCATCTCTTCACATTTTAAGTCGTAACTCGAAAACTAACAACGTTACATTAATGTTAAAACATGCATATTAAAGCTAAAACTATATAGAATATTATAAATCAGTAATTAATTTCATAGCGCTAACAGGCTTCCTGTAATTAGACTTTAAAATTGAAGTATTTTCAGTGTAAAATCGTCTCTTCACATTTTAAGTCATAACTCGAAAACTAATAAAGTTGTATTAATGCTAAAACATGCAAATTGAAGCTAAAACTATATAGAATATAATAAGACTAAAGTTAACTTGGTTACGGTAACAGGTTTCCTGTAATTAGATGTTAGAATTGATGTAATTTTTGTTTAAATTCATCTCTTCACATTTTAAGTCGTAACTCGAAAACTAACAACGCTACATTAATGCTAAAACATGCAAATTGAAGCTGAAACTCTAACGAATAAACTGAGTACAAAAATTGTACAGATTGCTCTTTTTCAATAGCGATCGCACGTGTTTCAATTTGCCGAATCTCCGAATCTCTCTCTGTTCTCTCACCGTCGATTCGGCTCATTGGGGTGAGGAGCATCACGCAAAACGGGATTGCTCTGCCCCAGAAATACTCACACATAGAGAGAGAGAGAAAAAAAAACAGAATTGAAACGAAATAAAAACGAAACGAAAGGAAAAGCAAAGGCTCCCTTTCTTTCTTCTTCACCTTTTACCTTCGAACCCGAAGGAGAAGAGGAACGGAAGAATGGAACGGAACGAGCGCGTACCGTGTCCCACGGTTCGAGCCCTTTCGGCCCTTTGTACGGGCGTCGCGTTGTGCACAGGGGCCCCATTGTTATTTCAATTTCGCATCCCCAAGAACCAGTCCATGACCATGATGGGTGGTGGTGGTGGTGGTGGTAAATTGGTCGGCATATAAAAGGGGCGCAACGATTTTGGGAAACCATTCCGGCACTCGCACGGCGAGCGCTCGGATCTGCGGGCCCCTGTGGGTCCCCATCCCCGATCAACTGTTTTAAAAACAACAACATCGTTACCATCGAGATTCCGTTACCAAGCAACACCAAGAAACAAACAAGTGAAGTTCTCCACGTTGAAGAAGACGACGTCGCCCGGTGCTTCAAACTATTAAGGTGAGTCTTTCAGTTTAAACAAATTCCAAACGAACGAAAAACTAAACCATCTCTTTCTTGTTCACTCATAGAAATGCACCAAATCCGAATTCAACTCCCTTCGAGAGCAGAGCAAGGACGAGACAGCAAAGTTTTCTACCATCCGTCAACTTTCCACATCAAACTGGTAAATACATTTGAAGAAAAACTAGTTAACTACAAATACCTGAAAGTTGCACGAGTTTCCCAACATCTGAACACTTGTTGCTCACCAAAAAGCAAAGAAAGAAGCCGCAGTTCTTCGTAAAGTTCAACTTTGATAAATCGTCCACAAAAAAAAGCCTCTGGAAAAAGAGAAAAAGTATTTTAAAACTTAATTTTAAAACGAAAACAGTTAGTTTTTTCGAAAACTAAAAGTCTTCAGAATTTGAGACTCCAAAAGTTGTTAACATCGACAAATAACAAATTTGTTTTAAACCAACAAATTTTAAATTTAAAGCAAGTTTTCTAATAAAGTTTCGATTTTGCTAAAACAAAATAATTTTGTTTAAACTCGTTTGGAATTTCAGATTCATAAAGTGTAGATAATGCAACAAATTAATTTACAAATTACTTAAAATTAACTAAAAGAAAGTTTAACAAAAAAATCAAGTCATCTATATTTTAACTTAGATCACCAAACTAACATTTTAAGTTTAAAATCTGTTATTATTAATGCAATTATTTCAATTAAACTAGTAAAAAAGACACAAATAATCAAGTTACGTTTTGCTTCATATTCAATGCATAAACCAAAAAAAAATACAATTTTCAAATCATTCAACGTATGCAACTTATTTTACAACAACTAATTATTTTACAAAATTCCTTTTATTCTATTAATATATACTATTACTAATAACATTACTAATCCAATTTTCTCAAAAAATAATCTGTACAAATTACAGAACTAATCAGAACTAATTAAAAAATTACTAATATATGCAACTTATTTCACAGTTAAATTTCGAAAAAACAAATTATATCCAAAACAGTTGATCAAAATACACAATTACTAATTACATTATTATCGAAATTCTCTCAAGAAGAATACACGAGTTACATTACATTACTTTATGCAAAATTCAGAGTTAAATGAAAAATTAACCTATGCAACTCAATTAACAGCTAAATTTTAAACAAACTTTATTCATTCGAAATTCCATCGAGTTTACCAAAATCCAAAGCTAAATTGATAATAAATCAAACGATTTACGTATAAATCAATGTTGAAAACCACAACATTGTAAAATTATTGTTATTATTTTTGTATAATTTTTTTATATATTTTTCTTTATTTACATTTTTTTTGTTGTATATTTTTTTTTCGTTTATCATTTATTTTTCCCGCCGTTTCGAGCAAACGGTTTCGCACGAGTAAAGTTCAAGTTATACTAATTATTAATATTATTATTATTTAATGTTTAATTTTTTCGATTCACTTTTCTTTAATTTAATTTTCGCTTTAGTTACCGTTTTTATTCCATTAACAAAAGTATTTTCAAGAGGTCTGAGCAAATAGTTGACACGATTGTTCGTAACCATGACAACAATAGCAAAAATTATAGCATCTACACGTATCGTTTGTTTGATGCTTGCTTTGTTTTATAAACAAAATGCAGTAGAAAGAGAGAAAAGAATATCAAAAAAAAGCAACAGTTGAAATACACGCATTTCCATAAAGTTGGCTGTGAATTAAGCAGAATTGCTTCCAAGTTTTGATTTATTTTCTTAAACCGTACAATTTCAGTTTCAATTTCGTTGGATTTTCACGTACAATTTCCACTATATATATACATCCGTTTTAGAATTCGTTTGTTTATTGCTGTGTTTTGTTTGTGTTTTAGTGTTTTCCGTTTGAGTTTTAGTGTTTTGTTTACGTTTTTGTTCATTTTTGTTTACGTTTTATTTCACTTTTCATTACGTTTTTTGTTTGTTTGTTTTCGTTTGTTTCTATCGACAAATGCCGAGCGGCAATTGTCCGTACACATTTTGTTTCGCTTACGTTTTGTTTCACCTGTTTTGTTTCGTTGTTCGATTTTTATTCCTACGTTTTAATTTCCGTTTTTAACCCCCCCATTTTTTACATGAAAAAAAAGAACGCATCATCAGTTTCATTTGTTTTGTTTGATCGCATTTCGTACGTTCGTTAATTTTACAAATTTTATTTCTTTATTGTTTTTCACTTTCGTTAATTTTCACTTTTCACAAAATCAATCGTTTCTGTTACTTAATTTCGAGTTGCCTTAGATTTGTTCATTCCCCATTTGAGTTTTTGTTTCACAGTTTTATATTGTTTATAAATATTTTTTCACTTCATTTGTTTCGTTTATTCAATTGTTTGTTTTTTCCTGTTAATTTTTCGCGGTTTGTTTTTCATTTTATTTTTCCATATAGTTTATTTTCTCATTTGTTTTTTTTTGTTTCTTTTTCAATAATTTTCATTGAATTTAAACAATATTAAGTTTTAAAGTTATCTTTTTTTTGTTTCTTAATTTGTTTGTTTGTTTTTTTCATTTGATTGAACTTTCAATTATTTTATTTCAATTGTTTACATTTCTCGTTGATTAACTTAATGCATTTCACTCTATTTCGTTTTCGTTTTTGTTTCCTCGACTTTTGCTTGCTTCGATCAATTCTTCGTTCACTCTATTCAGTTTTGAGACGTATGGGATTTCTTAGCTTCAGCTAAGAAGTCGCATACAAAAGAATACAAAAAAATAGTTTGAACGAAGAATTTTTCACATTTACTAATAATGTTTAGTAGATTTTGTTGTTAAACTGTTTACAATAGTTCATCGATTGTTTTCGACAGTTTCCACGTAGATTTTGTTGGTAGTTCTGTTGTTTTGTTCCGTCAATTTGTTTACAGTATTTTGTTTTATTAATTGTTGCCAATAGTTTCAAACTAGATTTTGTTTTTTTCTTTTGTTATTCGCCAACTTTGTTCAAGTTTCTAAAGTTCAAGTTTCTTAAGTTCAAGTTT
>JAFMTC010000233.1:21863-47287 GCA_018845635.1 Nicrophorus orbicollis
GCGAGCTGCAAAATAAAAACGGCAATCTGTGCAAACTGTCGACGTGGCACGGGAAAATCTTGCCTGAATGATGGCTTTGTCCTCCGGTGCCTTGAGTCGTGAGTATTGTCGTGCGGGACACCAGCTGTCACCGCAACTTTACGCTCAAATATTAGCCAATATCCTGCGCTCGCTGCAATTTATTTAAGCGATAACAGCGAGACGGAATTTTCGGTGGGGAAACCTGGAACGAACCCGTGCTCTCCAACTTTTTCATTAAAATCAACAGAACAATTTATATTATTTTCGTTTCGTAGACGCGGATACGTCGACCCGCAAAGTCGTGAGTACAACGGTAGCGTGTTCAATACTTGATGAATACCTTCAAGTATCTCTTCGTCACGAGATTCTGCAGTTCAGATTATATCGAGTAGCATTTTAAAACGTATTGCTAGAAAATAGTGTTCAATTAAAGTTGGTATTTGCAAGAACTAAAGCAACATTATCAGACGTAAATAGAATTTGATATTGTTTATGCAAAGCGCAACAAGGCTAATGACCATAACTGTCGATGCCTTATAAAAAAATAAAAATAGCCTATTAACAAATTACTACTTATTCTTGATTATGTTAATGCCTTTAGGTAGAAGTTCACAAGTAGCTTATTTAAGCTGAAAATACGATGTTTCGAAAAACTACCAAAAGATGGCGTGTCAAATTATATTAATTACTTTATAAAATATCCAAATTTGTTCTAAAATTCTTCAAATTTGTCATGTTTCATCAAATGTGTTTTGTTTATTAAAATCAACGGAAACCATTTATATTATTTTCTTTTCGTAAACTCGTATACGGGTCGCCGTAAAGTCGTGAGTACAACAGTAGCGTGTACAATGCTTGATGAATACCTTCAAGTATCTCTTCGTCACGAGATCCTGTAGTTCAGATTGTACTAAGTAGCATTTTAAATCACGATAAATCCTTATCTCCCGCACAATATCGATTCCGTATTACATTTATTTGTTCGAGCAGTCTTCGTCCATTTCGATGCATTTCGAACCGTTCGCTGCGCCGTTTATAAACTGTAATAACAAAATGAAAGAAGCGAAACGCGGCGACAGCAGTTTGAAAAACTCGTTTAAAAGCAATTACAGGAATACGATAATTATATTACCGTGTATTCCATAAAACAAAGCGAACCGACGAGGGACAGCGACGGTGCAAAAAAATAAAATGAAAACAGAACGAAACACATAGCTTGTATGCATCTGCATAACACAGTCGCAGCTCCCATTTAAATTTCCTACAAACTATTAATTCCGAAGCGATTAAAAATAATTTAACTCCCCTCCGTTTCTATTATTACGAAAGCTTTGCGAACGACGAAAAAATGTATATATATGTATATAGATGCTAGACGGAAAATGTAACGACGTTGTCCAATGTATAATTATAATACCGATTCCGAAAAAAACCGCCGCCGCCGCTAAACGGAAAGCCATTATTATTTTTTTATAACTTCGATTATTCTGCTGGAATACCCAGAAACATTAACTATTCTAAACTCGTTATACTTTGTTCAAAAACAAACTATAGAACCGTTTCAATTATAAGCAAGTGATTGCTTAACATTCAACACGGTGCATAAATTCACTCAATTACAATGTTTCTACAAAAGAAAAACAATATATTTCAACTACAAATGTCATTACAACAACAAAAAATGAAACAGCATGTAATTTAATTAAAAAATAAATAATATGTTATTTCAAACTACCCAATAAAAAAGATTGTGTATAACGCCATCTCGTGTTTTAATTTAAAAGCTTTATTGGCTTTAATTAACTTTTTGTGAATAAATTGTTCTGGATTATAACATTTTGAATTCTTCGATGAAAATGTTGAAGAAAGTGTAATATATTTTAGCTATGTTATAAAACACGCTACTGAGAGGAGTGTGGCCTACATTTCTTCGTGAATTGTAGTAAGTTGGTAGCACACAAACACCAATCTATCTAGAAATTAAGAGTTGCAATTGCGAATTCTTAATTAAAGTAATCACTGCTGTACATTCGCCGGCCTCGGTAACGAAAGGTTAATTTGTAATTTTAGTTGTTCGAGCAAGTGCAAATAAAATAACAACAAAAAAAGGAGTATAAAATAATGGACAAACAACAGAAGAACATAAACGAGCGTGCACACACTCGGACATAATGTGAACAATGAAATTACTCATTATAACCGTTAAAACTGTTAATTTCGCGAAAACAAGTCCTCCACCTTTATTACTAACAGAAAAAAAAACCGGCGAGCGTTTTAAAATTCTAAATATACATTCCGCATTAAGGCCGCAACTAATTATATCGTCCGGTCGTTAAAACTAAATAACATACATAATTAATTCAAAACGCTTCATCGACTAGCAATATAATTCAGCGTAACGAGAACAGAATAATTTAGTTGTTGCTGTGTGTTTCTTTTTTTTTATTATTAATTTCTTTCCTTTTCCGCCGCCAAATATAAAATATGTTAATAATTGCACCTCCTTTTTTCTTCTATATATAGTTATTATCATATATTGTACGTATTTATCGCTCTGCATCTGGTATCTAGATAATGGATGGAATTACGACTGTGAAAGGTTAATTTGCCGTGACGATGTGTGCATTTAAATAATTTGTTGTCGATTTGCATAATCGTATTCATATATATATATATATATATCTACATGCAGCATTTTTCTTGGCACCGAACGGCAATTGTACATGGAACAAATTGGTTTAATTGGCGTGCAGCATTTTTACCCAGCAGCGATCAATTAATGCGAAGAAAACGAGAGGATAATTACGATGGAAAGTTATTGCGAAAATGTAGCGTACCTCAATTAAAATTGATATTTTATGCGGCTATAAAGATGAAAATGGCGTCAGCCAACATCGAGGATTTAATTTGACTTTTAAAACATTGATTAATTAAAGTTTTCCAAAAAAAAAAAGTCATTATAAACTGTAGAATAAGAAGCTATTAAAAGCTTCTTAAAGAGAACCGATAGATGGCGTGTTGAAAATATTTCATCAAAGTCCAATGATTACTACTCGCAGTAAGTAAATTTGAATGAAATTAACTAAATTTCTTATAACCAAGCCCGAGAGCTAAAGCTCAAAGTGGAGGCAAAACAACAACCATTGTAAATACTCTCTGTAATCTAAAAGCAATAAACAACCTTGTGAACAAAAACTAAATATTTTCCTTTTCATTACTTAAAAATCTATATTAAACTTTTGCAATTGTAAATAAGATACACGAGTTATTTCACTGGAGGAATGTGTTTAATTATATTTTTTACACAGTAGCGATCAATTGGTACTAAGAAAATGAGAGGATAATTGCGTTGGAAAGTTATTGCGAAAATGTAGAACTCGTCAATTAAAATTGATATTTTATATGGAACTGAGAGGAGGAAAACGGCGTCAACGAATGGAGCAAGGAGAATAACTGGATTGAATGTGTTTTCACTGTTGTGGAAGGAACAAAAGAGGTATAGATGTGCGACGACGGTAGTAGTGGAGCCCCAGCACCAACAGCATGTGTTGCATATCAGGTTTTACTTTTTATTATTTGTTTTTAATGTTGCGGAATGGCGTTGAGTTTCCTTTTGTGTCCTGCCATCAGATACGGAGTGTTTATATGGATTTAACACAAAAGAAGCGAATAATTAGCCTTTGTTTGTTCGCGAGTAAATTCGTGCTCGGCGGCCGTTTCACGGGATTATTAATTGCTCTTCCGAAAAAAAAATACAACGAGGAGAAGTGGAAGGGAAAGAAAGGACGGAAGAACCACTAACGGGGACTAACGTTGTTGGAAAGGAGAAAATGTTCATAACTCGAGGGAGGGAGAGAGAAGATGAATATAAAAAGAGGGTGAAGAAGGGGAGCAGCGGGAGGACGAGGAGTGGAGATATTTCAGAAGGAGTGCATAATTGCGGGAGCAAAGATATGCGAGCTGCGGGAGAGGAAGTTGTGATCATTAACCGCTCTTATGAATTATGTTTCACAGCCACTTAATGGATTTCCAGGCCCCCCCATTTACTCTTCCTCCTTTATATTTCTTTTTCAAATTACTTCTCTTTTTAGCGCTTCGCTTTTCGTGTATGTCATTATTTATACACTTTATGTACTTTGAAACAAATTATAAATAAATGTACACAGGCATATTTAATTACTTCTGTATCATTCTGACGGAAAACATATTAATTCCCAATGTAAATGTATACAATACATTATTTATTTTAAACTAGAATAATAAATATAAATGTTACATTTATTGCATCGATACTAATTTGTTTAAATTGACCTAAATTATTGTTTTTATTATTATAAAAACAGTAAACATTATATTGAAGAATCAATCTTGTTATATCTATTATATTGTAATAATTATTTTTGTTTAATTATTTGAATTTAAAGAGAACACGTAATTAAAACTTTGAAAGTAGGTAATTATGATGTGACGAAATTGTTTTTCGCTTTAACCTTTAGATAGGAGTTTCATAAAACCAACGAATATATAAATAAAATAAAAATAAACAACGTATTGTGATCACAACAGAATTAAGTATACACCTATTAAATGCATTCCAACTTTAATAAATGCACGAATATAAACAATTCAAATCTTTTAATTAATTTTAATTTCAATGAAAAAATGTAGTAAATAAGATTATTTTCTTCAAATCAACAATTACATTTTTCTTGACAAAAGTGTGTCAATGCAGAAAATAATAGAATATAAACCATTAACTAAAAATATTTCTGTTTTACTAACATAATTTTTTTTTAAAGTAATGAAATGTATATTATTTTTCTTGAGTAAATAGGTTTGTAATTATCTTGATGTAAGTTTTTTATGGTCTCAGTTGGTAAATGTTTGAGGCGATTTTTTGTTGAAGATTTGTTGGTGTTAATATAAGTTTCTGAGCGGAAAACCAAGCACATTCTCAAGTTGTTTAACAATCTAACCCGGGAAGCGGTGAGAGTAAGTGAGTGTATTCTGGGAGCTATGCATCAACGACCTTCGTTTGCCCCACTCTCCCCCAACATCCTAAGAGTATCTGCTATGTGAATGTGTGCATGTGTGTAGATAGATGCATGAAGTGTGTGTTAGTACGAGAGAGGGCGGATGTGTGCATGGGTATGTGTGTGTGTGTGTGTGCGGTGGTGGCAAGGGGTTGCGGTATGCCAGACCGCATGCCACGCGTTCACTGCTGGCCGCAGACCCATGGCTCTCAGCTACCCGCCCTAATCCAATCAACCCTTCCTTTTGTAATTACTGTTTAGCGAACTTTACAGATGACGCTCCGCATACTTATTGACGTTTTCCCCTCTTATAATGGTCGCGATAAATTTCTTGCGCCCATTACGCAAAACGTTCCCCGATTACCGCTCTGTTGTTGTGTTCGTGTGGTTTCAATCAGATAAATTCCCGAGTTTACCGGATTTGCGGTTGCAGCTCGGAGCAATCCCATTGTATTCTTTACGAATCCATCCACCTCTCGAGAGCCGCACTCGCACACTCATACACTTACACACACACACAAACATATCTCCGATCTTTGATGTATGGATGCTATGCTTGCCGCTGAAGTGCTTCGATTTGATTTAATTGGACGATAAAGTCCGGAATACCCTGAGGAATGGCCGTGCCTCGGCATTATCGTTATCGAATGATTCGGTGTTTCTGTTACAATCTAATAAATTGTGGCGGAATTGAAAGTCCATCGGATTATCCAGAGTTTATTCAATAATCGATTCGGGTCGCAAACTGTGGGGAGGAGGTCGATTCGTGCAGCGGACGAAGGGTGAGAGATAGAGAGAACTGCGTCCGAATCGAAGGTTTCTCTTCCTTTTTTGCTTGGGTGGTAGGGAGGTTGGAGTCGGAGAGGCTTTCTCAAAACTATTTGGCCGGAATTCGTTACGACTTCCCAGAACCTTTTCGGTGAATGCACTTGATATAAACACGATCCCCTGCGGGGGTCGCGGAGCGAAAGAGTAAGAGAGAGAGAGAGATGCTGGGAACCACCTGGCCCCTAAATTACACGAGGAAATGGCTGTTCACGATCTTCTGGCTCGCCTCCGGACCAATTCCATTCCCGGCGACCGCCTCGTCGTTCTGCGGTGGCTTATTTACGGTCACATCTACCAAATGTCGTCTGATATTACCTGCACGTCAAAGTACCTCACCGAACCCCTCAACCCCCACAAAACAACTTTGCCAAAAAAAAAGAAGAAAACTCCCTCAAGCATCCATCCGCCCTCTTTATTATTTCCTTTTTTATCGTCCAACTTATATGCGGTCGCAGTTTTATGGATAATCGATCCAATTACCAACTAGGGAAAAAAATACACACACGTATACAGAGAGACTATAAAAGGATATCACCCTAGGTCCTCGGTTATCTGGTCACGGGGACAGGATAAAAAGGAAACAGGAGGAACAGGGGGTTCGGCGAAGAGGAGTAAATCATTTCTGCCGCACTTAATCTCTCTTTTGACATTGATATAAAAGAAAGCAAACGGACGCGTTTCAATTCCGCCAGGCGTTTCCCGGATCCTCGATTTCAAAGCTTTTTTCGCGACGCCATCTCCGCCCCACGTCCCTCCTAACAAAGGCACCCCTTTTTTTCTATAAGGCCGCCCGTAAATCTCGGATAATGCTTACAGAAAACTCTTCCTCCTCTTCTTTTACCACTCCGCTCCTCCATCTTCCACCCTTTTTATTCTCAACTCATTTTTTGTTCTTCCCTCCATTCTTTCCAAGAATTACTCACGTTTCCACACTATGATTTAAAAATAATCATATCAACATGTTTTTACTATTTTCAAACAAAAATCATAACATAAATAATGTTGTACCATCTTAAAGTCGTAAAAAAGAGTGTTATATATAAATTCCCAAAAAACATCATATTACATTTAAAAATAGATATAGAATTTATGTTGGTACTTGAACATATTTTCTTCTACGAAATATAAATGTATACTAACTTTATAATTTAATTTGGTAAAAATGTCAATAATTTTTTTGTAAATGTTTCTTCATAAATGTTTTATAACATATGGATTTTGGGTGTCTGGATTTTCTATTATATCCTGTTAGGTTGGTGTTTTGAAAGAGATACGATAATGGCTTTCGGGTATGGCGTTGGGGGTGATGATGATGATCCGATGAAAAGGTTGAAAAGCACGTGAGGGCAATTAAGCGACGGTTGATCGCGGCTGAGCATCTGGCGCGGAAGGCGTGCGGAAGTTGCGTTTTAAAAGGCGCCTGAACGCGCGTCGGCGGCGGTCCATGTTATGTAACGTGCATATATATGCACACATACACATATATTATATATATAATTTAAGGCGCGTTTATAATTACGGCGTATTGACTTAGAAGATATTGTGTCAAGTTAATAGGCATGTTAATGTAACAAGCTATGTATGTATAGCCACAAGCATCGACATGAGATGACAATCAACAGTACGCAATTATGTGTGTAATCAACCGGGCCTCGTTCACTAATAGGCAATCTGCATACCATCCGGCATTATTACACTCATGCGAATAGTGGCCGATGCTCCATGTACATGGGTAACTGCCTTACATTATTATACCCATATCGAGTCCTAAGAGTTATAGTTCTAGCCGGCCCACCGTGCAATTTGTAATGCCCGATCATTACCCCTAATGGCCGACAATTCATAATTTCCATTCCGACATCGGCTCGCTCGCATGCCCATGGAATGTGTATTCCCCTAACCGGCAACAGCACCAGCAACAACAGCAAGAACAACAACATCGACCGAGGAAACCAACATTTTCAATCAGCAAACTACGCAATGTCACGCACTCGGAACATTAACGGTCACGCCATTTGAAATTATCACCCAGTTTGTTATTACCTTTCGAGCCGCTGCACCAGCACACCTCGACCGAAGAAGTATAAAGAGGATAATAGAGACAATATAGGCAGAAATTGCTGCATCACAACAAATCATTTATCTTAATCTGGCAGAGTATATACAAGAGTGTGCGCCTCGATACACCAGTGGGTAGACGGACTCCCAACGACTCGGTAACAACCATAGACATGCAATCCTTGTCGTGTCGACTACCATTGTATGTTAATGCGTTTTTCCTTCTTTGATTCCAGCCTTTTTTTATTGTATGCAACGTAAACGGCCCCAACATTATACAAACAACATATTAAATCACTCCGACGAGAGGAGAACCTGGTAGAGCAAGAAAAGATAGTGACAGCGGCGATGGGAGGAAAGGAGGCTGTTAGGTAGATAGGTAGGTAGACACGGTAAACGGACGAAACAATAAACCATCCATCCATTTCCATTTCCAACAACTAATTGACTAGCGAAAATTCAGTTCAAAGGACTATTAAACGAGCTGTTAAAGTCGCATCTGTTGGAACGGAAGATCGTTGCCAACAGGCGCGATGCCAAATGTCCTTTTCCCCAGTTTAAATTGAAACACTATTCGCTAATGATCGTAGCGGCGGCGGCGCCCGTAATGGGGATTAAGATTTTTCAGCGAAGCGATGGAAAACGAGCGGGGGGCGTTTGGGTTATCTGCATCGCCCCCACCCCCCAACCCATTTCCAATTTCTTTCCCCGAATCGATTTGTCGCGCCGTCGACGAACACTAAACAGGGGGAACCGAGGCGGAATCGCTGGCGGATATTGCGTCACTGTATATTTATTTGCCCAATGTAAATATTAGCTTTGGCCCATTCAGGTGTGTACACAGGCTGCATATCATTTCCTTACAAATATTCGGGGCTTTAGAAATAAATATTGATTTTAGAAGCATCAAGCCTACAAACACACACACAGCAGACACACACACACACGCTGGTCACTACAAAGTTCAGAGAACGTATACGTTCCTCGCATTTAACTTTTTTTTGTTAATGAAAATTAAATAAAGAGCAACGAGCTCCGATCGATTCGCCCAGTTGCAGCTGGCAACAATTATAATTTCGCTCGTGTGCTCTGAAAAAAAAAGAGCGGAGGCGGATGGAGATGTAAATAGTTAATAACATTGTTTTATGCACACCAAAAAAAAAGAACATATATATGGCGAAATAATAAAATCGGGCGAATGTTTACCGAACAAAATTGAAATAAAGTGTAAACATGTTTTTGCCATATACTTGGGCTAGATTCTCATCGCCCGTGCACATTATGTACAGTAACGTACATACTTTTTCCGTCGACCCAGAGCGCCAACATAACACGATGGTTAAAAAAAATCGCATTGTTTGAACATGTTAATTTATAGTATGTGTATACAAACACTCCCCGTTTGTACATAAAAATGGCTGCATGGAAATATGCAACTGCGTTATTTATTTAACAACGTTGATAGCGCGTTCATTTCATTTTTATGCGTTTCTCTTTCGCCTTTGCACATGCTGTTACTTTTTATTTATTTTTGTGTATTGTGTCCACGCAAAAATCCCCTTTTCGTTCCATTTACAAAAATATTAAAATAAAATTAATTTATTTATATTTCAAACTACATAAATAGGATTCTGTTAAAGCGTGCGCGCGCACGTCTGTAGACCGTTGTTCCCCGTGGCGTTGACCCTGGGACTACTGACTTCACTCCAAGCAAGAGCGAGAAAGGAAACAAGTCGTATCCACACCCGAAATACAATTATTATGACATGCATACATTGTTATTTTACTCTACTCCTGTTTTTCTTTTCTTTCCTCAGCTGCTGCTGCTGCTTTCTTCTTCCTTCTTATTCTTCGTGGTCGCCTTTTTCCTTCTTCTTCTCTCTTTTTTTTTCGCAACGATCACTTATGTTTACGTTCCGCTGCGCGTTTAAATAAACCCGTTCTGTGTATTTGCCTAAGCACACACATCCAAGTCGATTTACAAACAAAGCCGCTTTCCTTTCGTCAAAACGATCGATTCCCCCCGTAACACCATTCCAAACCGCGCTATTTTTACAGGGACGACCGTTAGCGTTGCAATTTCATTGCGAAATCGAACAAATAAATAAATATAGAAAAATAAAATAAAATAAAAAAGGCACGACCTCGTGCAACATCATTTTCGGCCCCCGTTCGCCTTTTGCTTTATTGGAACGATTCGAATCTCACTCGAAAGGGGAAGAGAGAGAGAGAGAGTTAAAGCCAGAGAAGGAACTCAACGGAGCATAACTTCGGTTTTAATTGTGTATCGAAAGAATATGTGAGAGAGCCACACCTCGGCGAGGGCATTTAATCTTGTTTTCAGGCGAACAGTTTTATGGGCTTTTTATTCAGAGGCTCCGAATGCGAAAGGAACTGGCAATGGATGCGAGAAACTGGATGCTGCGTGTTCGAGTGTGTGGTGGCCCCATTATCTCGAGCATGTGTTCCAGGCCACGTCTCCCAGGTCGTAAGCTTGTAAATATATCGCGCACTTGCCCCCATATTAATAAAATGCAATGAAAACGAAAATAAAAATAAACATCATTTTCCTCTCCCTCTCTCTCATCCGCCCGTCCTCTCTTCGTTCCAGGTATATTCTTGCGTAATAGTGTGAAGCGCGCTAAGCGGAGGACGTGTTATTAATCTTTGATGGAATCCAGTAGCTAAGTAGACTGTTGTGTTCCCACGATTAGTTAATCAGTTTTACAACACCTATTACCGGCTGTAACTAACGGCAAATTGATATGCGCAATGTAACAGATGTAAGGCGAATCCTCGAATTTATTTAATTAAGCGGGAAAAGCGGACGGCAAAAGTGGCCGAACGTATTATTACTGTAATGAATTTATTAACTTCCACGCCACTTTGAACGCGAGCTCCACTCGTCTTTCTCCTTTTTTTGTCTCTTCTCACTCGTAACTTAAGTCATCTGGCCACATAAACCGCTTAGTTAGCTGCAAAATAGCATTTAATCAACTAAATTTTCTATTAACCAAAAGTATGTAACCGATTTTCAAGTATTTCGTACTTACGCATAAATGACAATTCTCAATCTTCCTACTTGTGAAAATTACGTATTTAATACGTAATTCCATTTAACGAGAAGTGTGTGCGCACCTTAATACGCTTTAACAAATTGATACTTATTATTAATGTTTATGTGTGTAAAATGTCGAAATGTCTTAGTTAAACGGATTGGATTGGATCAATTGCATCTATATTAGCCAACGGTCGTAGTTGGTTACCATTAAAAATGTTTCAATTAGCTTCTAATCGATTGATCAGGATCGTTCGGTGCCCGTTTCGTTCGAATCGAAAAATGTAATCAGGAACATATCAGAGCGCACTCGAGACTACTCATTCTACATTCACATTTAATCTTGGATATTCGAAAGCCGCCCGAGGATATTATTGCAAGTTATTCAAACCCGAGATTAAGTTCTACAATGGATACGTGTATCGAGTAATGCAACTAAATGCGAAAGAGATGGTAATTAAAAAAAAAGATGCTGCGAGAATCGTACGGGAGGGGATAAGTTTAATTAGTCGGGCGATTGAATTAAGGTTATCAAGTTTGTTGGGGAAACGTTGTGCACACATACAGTTCTCGGTGATAGTAATTTGCAGTTTTCTCTGCACCCATCGATAAGATAAACTCTGCTGTTAATTGGTTGGGGTCGTTGCTGCAAAATATCGAAGGAGAAATATCTCCGTCTCATTCATTCTCTTTATCTGTGCGCATTGTTGAATAAATACATACACTCGGAGAACCAGATGTAATCCATATAAGTACCGTACCGTAATATAAAGCAATCTTTTCAGATAATATTTTCTATTGGCAATTATTGACATATTTGCACAACGGCGACATTATGACTAGTTGTGTTTACCGACGAGATACGAGTACATATTTGGATGTCTCTTTGTGAGTTTCGAGATTTATCGCGTAGACCTCGTTCGTTCGAGCTTCTTTTTTGTACACTCTCTTTCACTCCATCCACACTTCATCATCTTCATTCAGATTCTCCACAATTTTTATCCGCTTGATCACTTCTCGAGAGAGCGCGCCAAAAAAGTATCTGAAGAGGATGCCGATCCATAGGAAATACTTATATAATATACGGCTGACAATAAACAATTAATTAATTATAAGCAATTTGTAGGCTGTTTACGGATGCGGTGCCCATATAAAATACAAAACTATCTGGTGGCATCGTTCCGCTCGCAGGAACCATGTAAACGATATCGTTGCAGGAAAAATAAGTATCAAATTAGTCACGGCCCGACGGAGCGAGGAAATACACCTCGTTTCACACTATCACTGCACGTGATGTAGCCCCAAGAATTTCGACGCCGCCCCCCCGATCCCCTTCGCACGTCGCTGCCGAAAGCGCTCCTATCCTCCCCCCAAACGATCGAAAGTGAAAGTCCTCCGAAGGCCCCAACGTATCAAACTTGGGGGGCTTTATGGTGCACAGTGATTTAACCCAATTTCGCAAGTGGCCCGAGCATTCCGAAAACCTCATCCGCACTTTATTACAATTCATTTCCGATCCGAACCCCAATCGATTCTTTGAATTTATCAATTTCCTATTGTTCGAACATATATCAACGAAACCATATTCTTTTTTACTAGTTTTCATTATTCGTTATTAGATGTTTGTGCAAATTATGTTAAACCAAGGTCTTTCTGACCAAATTTAATTGCCAAATAGATTTAATTTGATATTATGAAGATTAATATTTAGTTTCATATTTTATAATATATTAAACAAACATGTAAGATTGCTATTGTTTTAGTGATACAATTTGTAAACTGTATATTAATACTTAGTCGAGTAGCAAGTTTGAAGAACCTTATGATCAGGAACTTATCTTAATATACCATAATAATGTAAATTAGGGCGGAAAGACTACGGTTAATAGTCCTCTCTATCTCATGTAGCAATTGTTTTTTTTTGGATTTGCTTGATATTACTGTATAAAGATATATAATATTATATAACATAGTTATGCTAGATTACACTTGAGGTATTAAATTAAAAAAAAAAAACTATTTTTTTTATGTTGTGTTGAAAATGTATTCGATAACATGATGAATTGTAAAACATCATTTTTGATATCAGTCACGATTGAAGTGATTTGTCTGTACAAATGTTCAACCAAGGTCGAAAGTGACCTATTAACAAACGCGTTACATTTTATTTTCTTGTTTATCAAAGTTAAAGTTTTCTTCCATAAAGCTATTAAAAACTCGATTAAAACCAATCCTTTAATATAAAAAAAACGAGTATAATCATCGGCACGAATGTATCCAGAGCATAGATAATGTTAATCCAATTAAATACAGACTTTTATTATACGGCTCGCCACTCTAAAATTTATTTGAAATAAAGGAGAAGGAAAGAAAGAAGAAAAAACATTTCCTGCTCCTTGGAATGTTCCGCACATAAATACCTCAGATTACAGACAGATAAGATTATTCCCCTCGAGCGCCTTCTAATTATCATTAAGACTTTTCCTTTTTATTTCGTACGCGCCTTTATCACCAACATCATCAAATCACATATAGCTAAGTCGGAGTTATCATTGAGATGATCTGGGAAACACGTATATTGTAAACAAAATAAATACAACGATTTTGAACTTTAAACTGTTCGAGTCACAAAAGGAGGCCCAACTTAAAGAGAAAAAAAAGTTTAAAATGCATACCGATGTGCGTGCATGAAGTTTACATACTTTCTAATTTTAAACGTGAAATAATAAACTGGGCTCGTTCATGATTTAATGACGGAAATTATCGCTAAATGCATTTCAGTTAATGCAGTGAAGTTTTCCGAAGAGCAATGGTATTAAGTTGTTAACAAACGTTTTTTTGATTGGACTGAGAGATTCGCTCTTGGGATGGTAATTAATTATTGAATGGAGCTTTCTTATGAAACGGACAACATCTGCACATTAAGATGTCCCGAAGCGAAGTTCGCAAGAAGACATACGCGTGTTTGAGTATAATGAAAGGACGAGGAAAAAATGAACACAAGGAATCGTTCCTTGGGGCGGTCGTATATATAATTTATCCGACCGTAATTAAGCATTCAGTCGGGTGAAGCAGGTGATGTCGTTCGTTAAATAGCATCGCGAGGGGTGGACAAAAGGGCGGCGCGTATAATTTCCATTTCGACACAAAAGGCATTTTAATCAATGTCGACGGGACAGATAATCTTCGGAACCTGGACTAGGAGTGATTGGATAATGGAAGTTTTCCCCGATATTTGTGCAGTCCATTGTGCGAGTGTGTGTTGCGGAGGGGTCGCAAAAATTGGGGAGCTTAAAATCTTGTTAGTGGAATTAGTTGGTATATTGAATAGGGGATTAAGGGAGCGACATGTAACACATAAAACACGTTTTGGGCTTCGCCCGACTAATTGGAAAGACACGGCCGATAGATGGCGTGCGTACATCTTCGCATATTGAATTAATAATTTTCCAATTCAGTCCTGTTTTCCTTTTGCTACCATTTCTTTTTTCACTTTATTCTCCTCTCTTTCCCTTCTTTTCGTGTTTGCCGCTCGTGGGCGACGTTGGCAAAGACTGCGTGATATTTCATCGGGCTGGGTCTTATCTCCTCCACAGATCGGTTCTTCGGAGCGACATCGTTGTAAAAATGAGACACGAAAAACGTAAAAATAAAAGCGCGGCCCGAGCCACCGGCTTTCTTCTCGGAAAGCTATCAGTTCCTTTTATATTTACAAGCCAACGAGTTTGTACAACATTAAAATAAAACGAGCCAAGCAACCCCCTCCCCCGCCGAATGTCGGAGCAGGAAACAATAATAATAGCTATAATGGAAAAATAATACGAACCGTTGTTCCTCCAACGGTTCGTATGAGAACATGAGGAACAAAAATAAAATACATGAACAACGTAATTAGAGGGTTGCTATTACCCCAATACTAGAATTATTAAATGCAAATATGTTATATGTAACATGTACATGTATCCACACACATTTATATACATACATATATATATATTCCAATATTAATTTATCAATAAACATAAACTGCGGCTGTTTGTTTTGCTCGTGTGCATGGATGTGTACGCAGTTTATTTATTGATAATAAAATCAACATGACCATAATTCATGTTTATTATCAGAGAGTATTTGGGGGAAAAGTGGAATGGAGTAGATGCTGGGAATTTATTTTTGAACGGCCGACAGTAATGTCGCCGGATTTATCGCAATTAATTGGAGCGCCGCACACAACTATCAGACATTATTGCCGTGGATAGAGAGTAAGCAAATATTGAGCTATGCAGTCCATAGTCAACCGAGGGAAACATACACATTGCGCGTATCTATCACAAATAGACGGATCTCTTTAAATATTGAGCAACGTCCAGTGTTGTACACATACATTTGTATGCAAAACGTACATCTAATATCAAAGTTCAAAACGCGAAAAGAAATCGCAATATTAAGTGTCCACACTTTGCCAAATTTGTTATAGTAATATCAGCAGTTTACAAATATTAGTAAGGTTTCATTATGTTGTATGCTCTACTTTTACAACTGCTAACTATGTTAACTTTTAGTAGGTAAAGTTGTGAATAATGATGGCATTATCAGAAATTTAGTCTTGTATTAATGAATGAAGATGAAGTTTGCAATATTTTAATTGAGAGATTATTGCAAATTGGTTTAAAATGTCAATCAAATTAAATTAATTGAATCATTTTTCATTTCGTCATCGTGATTACTTGCGTATAATCAGTGCATGCATTCTGCACTGTACAAATGCTGATTATGTAGGATTTCCTCATCCACGCACGGATTTAGTTAGTTCCATTATGTACAATTTAATAATAGCAACAACGAACATCCGTATTGAATTAAAGCAAATATTATTTGTAGATTTTCTGGTCTACCCATACACTGCGTAATTTATATACATTTAAAATAATAATAGCAACAGTTAACAACAAAACAAATCTTTATTTAGAGACCTAAATATATAAAATCACCACTTATTTAACGTTCTTCGGATAATGTATTATTATTTTCAATAACCTGACCGAAATAACTAACTAATATTGTTTATTTAACTATTTTCACGCTTATTATCTTCATTTTTTATTTGTCTTTTTCGTAAAACTGTTTGTTAATGTCATATTTGCACATTAACACTCAATGATATTATTTAACTGTCCTAAATATTAGAGGAAAAGCTTATGTTCCCTTGTGACAGTTTATGTATTTTTGTTTTATCATTAATATATAAATATGTTTTTACTGTTGCTATAATTATAATTGCAATTATGTGTGTGTACTTTTCCAAGTTGTCACATTAAAATTGGCAAGTACCGGTAGTTTTTTTGGTTTAATAATAAACAGATGGGGACGTTTTTTCGATTGGAAAATAAAATTGTGTGAGCACATCGTTGAAATAATAATAAAAGCGGAAAACAACGGCATCAACAACAATAACAACGTCGTTAGTGCGGGATGTGTTCGGGTTTGGAAATACGAAACGGTATCCGTGTTAATAATTATAAATGAATAAATCCGAGCGATATGCAAATAATATCGAGGATCGAGCGACATGTGCAACAACGTGGTAAAAAAAATAGAAACAACAGCGAAAGCGCATATGGATAATAATAAAAAAAAGAATAACAATAAAACAAAATAAAACGCAGGATTGAAGCGCGGATCGGAATGGAATAATCAATGATGAAAGCTATTTGTAATAGACTATAAATACATAATAGCGCTTATATTGGGAGGGGTGGTAATTTATTAATCGTCCGCGGCGACTATTATGAATTCACCATAACTGATGAATAATTATAATATTAAATAATGGAGCGTTTGATGGAAAATCGGGGGGCGGTTGCGGAAAATTGGTAATTTGTAATGAAGTGACTTAACGGGTCCATCCGTCCGCGGTGCGCGGTGGGGGGATGGACGGAAGGTCGACGGCGGCGGTGTCGGTGGTTTTCGGTGCGGGTCAGGTCGGACCCCGGGGGGAGGGTCGGAGGCGGTTTAAACGGCGGCTGCGGTCGCGTCCGGCGGAAAGCTGCGCGCGCCCCCCTTTCCCGACGCCGCCGCTCGTCCTGCCGGCCCCGAGATAGTCCTGCGGTCACCGAAAACCGCCAACTATGTGCGAACAGATCGGCCGCACTTAATGCCCGCTCCCACATCGCACTGCGCTAATTATTACATCTCCACATCCAAAACCCAGGAAAGGCCGCCCACGCGAACAAAACCGACAAACGTCCCCGTCCCAGACGCAATCTCCGCTGCTCCACTTTCCGCCGCTTTTCCACCCATTATTATTGCTTTATTATTTCCCAGACGACGTTTATTTCTGAACTTGGCACCGGGTCCTCTTCTCTCGTTCTGCTTCTTCTACTCATGCCTCATTTTTTTTCCATATTATTTTCATCATCATCATTATTATTATCATCGTCGTCTCTGTCCTGTTCAGGTTCGCTTCGGTACAGTTCAGTTCCTCGCAGTTTATTTTTATTCTCGCGCCGCCGCCGCAATTAATTTCAAAACTGAACCGCATAGCTAATGACCTAACACACAAATTGCACGGTCGTGTGTCACGCTCAGGTGGCCTCAGGTATTTTTCGCGCGCAAAAATTTTCGCCGCTTACATAAGCCCCGCGATTCGCTAATTGAACACGCCGTGTCGTAATAATCGGAGGGAATGTCGGACACGCACTGGAAGTGCTCGAATCTCGTCCGAAGCTGTCCTGAAATGAAGCGGCTCGTCGCCGTCCTGCCAGGATTCCTATTTATCTCCGATTACACGGGCTGCATTCGCCAAGGATCCACGATACACATTATCTGGCGCGAAACAAAACCAAACAAACCGAGCGAGAGAAATAAAAACAAAACACAAAGGAAGAGGCGAACGCTTTTATAGGAAGGAGGAGGAGGACAAAACGACGACCACCGCCAACAAGGTTGTTCTGTGCAGTTTTTTGCTCCTCCATTAAACTCGAATTCTCGCTTCTTGAACACCATTGACAACAACTATTAATTACAAACAGAAACAACAACTTATTTTTGATTCAACAATAAATATCAAACAACCATACGATCAAATTAATTAACTTTCTAATAAGAAACTGCTCTCCCATCTAACTTTTGAATATTTTAAACTTAATAATATTGTTTCACAAAAACAACATTTATAAACAATCTTATTAGAAATAAATGACACATTATAGAATTAATGAATTATTAAAAAAAAGTTATATTTTCATGATTCGATAGAATACATATTTTAAACCAATGTTTTGTAAAAGAATGTCAAGAAATAGTTAAAGTGAACAATGTTTTGTTAGTAAGATTGCAATGCAATTGTATTTTTTTCTATATAAATTTCGATTGATAATAATTTCTATATCTATAAATTAATTGTGATTCGATAAAATCGCATTCGAAATTTTACTAATTTAATCAAGATTAATCACTTATCATTTGTACAAAGATATACTTAAAATTGAATTATTATTTTAAAGCCGTTGAAAAATGTATATAAAGTGAAACACGAAAAAGTTTCTACTTGAAAATGCAGATGCAATCCGTTTGATTGGATGCAACAAAGGAAGGAGCGAGTAACAAATAAAAAGGAAGACGTTGCCCCACTTTATTTTGGATGGTAATTATTTTCAGTTACAGCCATCCAATTTATTCGCATGTAGCGTTTACAAAGAAGACAGAAGTTGCCCTCCGGCGAGATGCACGAATTTACTTTAAATACATAAGTAACTTATAATAAGCATAGTTATTTCCAGTTTAACAGGCAGAAGGGAGAACCGGCGTATACCCACCCCGAAGCGAATATTTTATTGACATATTCATGGATGTTTCCAGAAATATGATACTCCGTCATTAATATTTTCATATTTACCAGAAAACATGTTTTAAGTTTATTTTCTGTAATATTAGTAAACGTACATTTACTAATAAATATTTTAGTTAAAGTATATAATTATTATATAAAGTCATAAATTATGAAGTATAGAAAAATTGATTTCTATGACAAGAAGTATGTTTATAAATGTTGTTAAAAGGATATTTCTGAATGTATTTTATTGGTAAGTAGTTGTATTGGCTCGGGGAAATGCATAAAATAACGAATTTCGAAAGTTTTCCAGTGAATTGTAGTTTTTGGTTAGCCAGAAGGAGTTTCGGTTCGTTATTTGGCCAAGCAATAAATATCGGTGACCGTTTGAAGAAACTTTCCGAAGATGAAACAAATAACGATTCGGGCGGACGTCAAAAGTAAATTACGTGACTTTGTGGGGGGAGAGAAACTTCGGCGAAGAGGAATCCGTGCAAATCCTCGTTAAATGGCACCCCTTGGATTTATATTTTTTCGTACATTCCTCCCCCTAATTTTATATTTTAATTCCGTGCAAAAAGGGTCGCAACGAGTCAAGCGCTTTTTCGGGTATCGAGTTTGTGAGGGGGCGAGAAACGCGTCGGAATTATAGTTGACACAACAGTTTTGAAATGTAATATTGAAAAGCAATCATTTCAAACAAACCGTCGTGATGATGTATTAAGAGGGACTGGGGGAGCGAGATGTATAATAAGGGTTGTTATGGAGCCCCAACGCTCACAAACACCCCACACCCCAAGGGCCTTATATAACGCGAGCGGCGGCGGGAGGGTTTTTGCCTCCGCCGACGCCACTATTGCAACCCTACCTATTTGTACATTCTGTGGGCATATTATATTCGTGACTACGTCCCACCCTAACATGAGCCAGCGCGGCATATGGCTTCTCCTCGATTCACAACCTAATTGTTGGGATATTATGAGTGCACCCGCGCATATTCAACCCCCCGTCGATTGAAGTCGGCCACCCTTTTCGGTTCCCGATTTCGTGAAGAGATGCTAAGACGTCGATAAAAAAGAACAAATATTTACGGATGCTAGTTTCTGGTGAATTTCCAAAAAAAAAACAAAGTTTCCGGCTTGGATCTGATTTCTCTTACCTCCTCAACCCGAAGTCGTCTTGCATGAATACCTGAGGGCGCACGGCACAAGGGTGTCTGATGGCCCATTGTGTTTAAGTATGTATTCATATCAGCTGCTTATTTATTACCGAGGGAGGTGGTCGGGACCCCTCTAATCCACCCCTCGCTGGGCTTAGCTTTAATACCGGGGTGGCAAACTCGCCCCACACAATTAGACACCCCGCGTCCTCGACTACGAGGCAAGGGGGGTTGGTTTCGGGCGAAGAAGGGAAAACTGGCAAATATTAGCACAGTTAACCTTTTATGATGTTCTCGCACGGTTTAATTTCGCGCCGCTCCGTGACATTCAGCAAACATTAGCAATTTACCCGAACAGAACAAAAAAAAACACATAAAAAGGAAATTCATAATAAAAAAATTCAATAAAAATAAACAAATCCGACAGTCAAATCCTAAATAACTAAATTAACCTTTTTCACTGAGGATTGTTACTGCAGTATACAGAAACCAACCATATTAACATATCGTCTAGTTGGCGCAAAATGTGTATGCATCGGCGTTTTGCAAATGTAAATATAAAGCGCGAAACATCATGCACAAAAAATAATGGTAAAAATAAACACGAACTAATTTTCCATTAGATAAATAAATAAAAAAACGTTCCATTGCACACGGACTACAATAAATTTCAACATCTGTTATTGGAATTATTGAATCGTTTCACACTACTCGTATGTTGTTTTTCCACATCTATACTAGCCATTGTTGCAACAACATGCCCACGACTTCACGTGAAGAGTTATTTATTTCGTGTCGGATTTTGTCGGTCATTGTCGGTGTAACAAATACATTTGTTACCAACATTTAAATAATTAATTACTACAATTTTAGCAACAAGTAAAAATAAATACATGCTACCTTAAACAAAAATAAGTTAAGTTACTGTCTATTTGATAGAAAAAAGTATTCAAATTATTTCATTGCACTTTTTTTCGTATATAATTGAATACAATTTAATTATAGAAGCATATGAAGTAGTGACAACTAAGTAGGGAATTATTTCAGAAAATCCTAGAAGATGTCAAACGCAATCTGAAGATTGATACGTTTTGGCAACGGACTATTTAGCTTGTTAACTTCTGGCCCAAGTAGCGGGTAACAAATAAAAAACGAAATACGTCGAAAGAAACGGCGAGAAGATTAAAAGGAAAAACTGTTGGCAACAGAAGAATAATTTAGGTTGTTAACTTAAGTTTTACAACTTCCGCACTGTTCGCTTCGTTATTTAGCAAACGGATTTTAAAAAAATCTAATAAAGTTAACGGCCCGTTTTGTACTTTACTCGCATTGCGGTCTAATTAAACGCAACTTGCAGAGACTAAAAGCAACTGGCAAAGGCTGAACCCATTGAACGCCACTGGTGACTCCTTTTTATCTGTACTCGGAAGGACGGTTTAATTGACTACCAGAAAGTTATAAAAATAACTTATCCCGATACAAGTAGAACCCTTAATATGAGCATCTCGAAATAGAGATATCTATAATTGGTCGCATAGAAAGCGGTCGACCTTTTTTTTATCCATTCTTTATTCTTGCAACTCCTGTTCATTTTCAGCTGGGTTTAATTGGCTTCAAATAATTACGGTGTAATTGAAGCTAATGGTTTTGCTCGGCCAGTAATGGATCCAGAAGGATTAGTACGAGTCGCCTCCGGACAACGTCAATTTGCCGCTCGGAGATATCAACAAAACACTCTTTCATTTGATTCACACTTTTTGGTTTTCTTCCGACTGTAAAATTCGCTCGTTCAAAGTGCGATAGAATGCAATGGAGTGTAATTGCCTAATGGGAATCTAGCTCAGGGCCTCTCCGCATGCAATTTGCAAATTATTTCAATAAAATCATTTGCACATTAAGTTCGCATCTAAATTCCCGATAATAACCGAGCGAAACATTTAGCATCCTAGTTAATATCACTCTTCCGCGATAATTTCACCTCCGGCTCATCAATTTTCCAATCCAGAAAAATCACCTTGACTCTACAAATTTGAATAGTCAATGAGACCTATTTAGGTCGTTTGCTTTGCACTTCGCTCTCGCTATTCAAAGCAAAACAAAGATCTTATGTAATACAATTCTCTTACCAAAGATTATTTCCTTACTCATTTTCATTCATTATAATTTATATGATAAAATATAAACAATTTATAGTTATATGATACATAGCGTTTCTTGCAACCATTAACCAACCCAATGATTTTTAACATAAATATAGAAAGTGCTTCAACTGCACATCTTTTGTTATGAAGACAATTGCAGTACGTTTCTAAGAAGCATTCATTGCTTTAGTCGAGAAAATTTTAATATACAACAATAAAATATTTACAGCTCAAGTGCTATTAATATGAATATTTAAATGACAATTACAAAAAGATATTTTTGTAGATTAAATGAACTGCTATGACAATTTTTCTTGATATTTATATTTAAATATCTTATTAACTGCAATCTTTCTACATGTAGTTACAGCTACTATTTTAATGCTTATTGAATTTACTAAAACTTCAATTGTAACTTGATATAATTGTATGGTATTTTTTGGTACGGACTAAATAATACGTTTGATGATCTTAATTAGTTTAATTTGTATGTTTGCGTATAATTGGGTATGATTATAATGTGAGAAATGTGTGCATGCGAAGGGTAGATGATGGTAGCGCGCCGTCGGATGGTCGACGAGTCGAGTTCCCAGGTACCTAGTCTGGTCGGGTGTCGGAAGATTGGATAACTTATGGACGCTGGCGGGACGGAATGGAGCTATGGTGGAGAGCGAGACGAATTGGAATGGAAAAGGAAACGAAACACGAATGCGTGTGATAGGCACACGCAGAGCGCGAACCGTCGGACTATCCATGTTCCGACAATCCGACGCCCGTGCATTAAAGGCCGTTATTACGGAATCCCACTTTGGAAAATTAACAATGATACCATACAGGCATCGGCAGTTAACGGGCGGCGAGGTTTTACCACAAGCGCAATTAATATCATCATGATGATGATGATGATCATGGTAGTAGTAGTCGTCATCATCGCCGCGGCAGTCGGAGAAGTCATCGACCTTCCTCTCACTCGCGAGAGCCGCATTAGGATGCTAAAATTGTCACCGGCAACCTTCCCGTCCTCCGCTGAGAATAAATTTGCAGTAAACATGTTATACCTACATGCGCGACATGAATCTACTTAATTATAACAACTTACCTACACACGTACAAGGAAAAAGGAGGCTCGAGCGCAAGGAGAAACAACAACAACAAGAGAAAAAAAGAACAAGTGGAAGAAGATGAAGAAACAGAATGGTGGAGTGCAGCTGTGGGAAGAGGAAAGGTTGGGAACATGAAATTGTTTCGCCGTCGTTTGGTAATTAGGTGGCATAGGCTCGGGTGTAATTAAGCAAGTTATTCCAAAGTTGTGTTGGATGCGCTTACAGGAAGCGTGAACAACTTACCGGATGTCGTGCGGCCGCGACCGCTGCGGCTGCGTTCATTCCTGCACTGGGGTACATCTTACGTCAGCAACACATTGTACGGATGTACCAGAGGGACGCTTTGCAATTCCGATTCCCAACAAGGCTCCTGAACCCCCAGACAAAGTATTCGACACGAATTAAAAAACAAACACTGCCGGCGATGAGATAAAGAATATCGAAAAACAAACACGCTATATTCTTTCTATTCGGTACAATGAAACACGTGTACACTTCACACAATTCAATATTGCAACCGAACCGTAGCAAGAGCCAAAAGTATGAAACCGCACCAATGGTAGGCTAGTACCATCCGCGCACAAAAAAAGATATATAAATATAAATAAATCTCAAAAATGAAGCACAGTGTTTATAGAAATATATCCCTTCAGCACACGATATCCTGATTAATCCAGTTTAGTGGTAATCCACGAAAGGGAATGTGAGATGATTCCTCTGCACGGATGTTGGATAAACTGTTGATGTTGAAGCGGTAAACAACGGATGACGAGCACGATGTCTCTCGTAGAAGTATCGGGTAGGAGAAGAGCCTAGTAGCGCGTCCACACCGCACCGCGTTTCGATACCGACTGAAGTTCCAACTGCCCCCCACTACAGTCGGAAACCTCCGACAACCCCCTCGGACCCCACCACCACCCGCGGCGGGCGCTCGCTTTCGCCCTGCGCTCCCCCCGAAAACCGCTAACACAGGCCCCACACTCCCTTACAAAAAGCCTACAACCCCTAAAAATACCGGCAGCAAGTACAGTCGCAAAAAAATGGAACAACAACCCTAAGAACCCTCCGAGGGTCAGGAAAAAAAAATTAAAGAGAAACCAACAACGCACGCATTCGCGATTAATGCCTAATTAACAAGATCCGAAACAAACGAAGCATTGGCCGTAGCAATCATAACAATTCTTTTTTTCCAATTTTTAATTACCGTTGCATTTACTTAATTAAATATTATTATTACCCAAACTCATTAATTAACAACAATTACAGTTACAATCAATAGAAAAAGAATGGTCAAATAATACATTTTAATTATTAAAAGAAACCTTAATTACAAACAGTTGCAAATAATAAAACAAGTGAAGAACTATAGTATAAATAAATTAATATGTGATTTTATTGACTTCAATAAATAGTAATAATAATTCTAATAATAGAACAACACAATTAATTAAATTTATTTCAAAAATACGAGCAATTACAAGCAGCGTATTGATTTAGTGATCATCGACAATGCAACTAACTAAAGCTTAATAATAGCTAGACAATTCCATTGGCTTATCAATTATTTTGTGACAGAAAGTTAACTCTGTGTGATCCGAAATCTCATGGGAATTGAAATATAATTTAACGGAATACAGTCATTAAAAAAAAACTGTAGATTTTATCCAACAACTTGAGTTTAAACATACATATTTATTTTTTGATACAAGACAAAAAAAAAGACATTACATTATCTATATAAAAGCATTAAGTCAACAAAAAATAATAGGTTGATTTCTAACAAAAATTTTCTTAAAAAATATTACTAAATGAATGATTTGGTATATCAAAAATATTGTAATTTAACTTATCATCATGATAGGAAGAATAAATTAGAATAAGTTTTCAGGAATGTACTATACTAGTTGTAGTTATTTGATTTTGTTTTACTGAAATGTTTATTAACAAACAAATTAATAGTAAATATTATTATGGAAACATCGGTACTACGATTGATAGTAAGAGTAATATTCTTTAACAATGAACTAATAGTAGGTATTTCTTGTTGTATAATTCAGTTATGTTTGTTGATAAATATGGTTATTGGATCTATGGGATTGAAATCAAGACGGGCATCTTGAAGATTGTGTATTTTTATAACGGGGGTCGGCCCTTTTGCAATTTGGCAGGTCCTTTCGTCGCGTTCGCGGTGTCAT
>JAFMTC010000233.1:47764-67516 GCA_018845635.1 Nicrophorus orbicollis
AGGCAAGGAAAATGTGTGTGTGTGTATATATATATGAGTGGAGATAAAATCTTGTGGGTCGGGGTACGGGCATCATCCTAGCTGAACAAAAGCTGGGCTCTGCCTACCAGTTATTAGAGACCCAAGGCGAGTTTGTAAAGGTCAAACTTTATGGACAAATTACAATGGAACTAATTTTTATATGCATCGTTTCAATAGCTCCATATAACCTGAGAGCGTTCATTATACCCTTTTTAATACCCGAAAAATCCGGCGGAGAGCGAAAAAAAAATTTTTTGGTAGGGAAAAAGAGAAAATGAAATGAAATAAAAATAAAGAGCACATTTCCCTTAATTCGAGAAAGCGGCCCCATCTCTCCGCCGCCACCGACGAAACGAAACGGAATGAGAAGTAAGAGTAAAAGAGATAGATGGAAAGAGAAAAAAAGAATCATTAATTAAGGAATTTACACGATAAATTACCCGAGTCAATAACAAAAGGAAAATTCCCTCGGCTAAAGAACAGGGGGCGAAAGCGCTTCTATATACAGGGTGTTCTTATATAACATTGTATTTAACAATTTCCTAATAGTAAAAAGTAACTTACAAAACACATTATTTTTGAGTTATAAGAATCAATAAATTATGTCTGCAAACAGGTGGATCATATTTGATACAGCAAGGAGTACTAAATCAAAAAATTGTATATTTCTTTGAGTCAACAACTTTTAAGAAAAGTAAGGATAAAGCTTTAAATACGGTGCGTTACGAAATATATTTTAGACATTGAGGTACCCAAGTCTATAACGAATGGAAATTTCTCTTTACTAACAACGAATGGTGAAAATGGTTGAGGATCAGCAAGGATCAGCAAGGAGTACTAAACCCAAAAATGGGACTTTCTTTTACTTATAAGTCAATAAGTTTTAAGAAAAGTGTGGTCAAAGCTTTATATACGGTGCGTTACAAAATACATTTCAGACATTGAGGTACCCAAGTCAATAAAGAATGGAAATTTTCCTTTACTAGGAACGAAGGGTGAAAATGTATACAGGTTGAGGATAAACACGTTTCAAATATTTCAAGGGGTCGTTTTTTATATATTGATATTATAAATATCAGTATTTGAGTTCCCGAGTCAATAATAAAAATGATCTCTTGTAAAAATTGTTTAAAATAATTATGGAATTATTTAATTACGCATTAAAAAAATTGCATATAATTTTTGTAAAGTTCAGTATTGTTTTTAAGAAGGAAACAATAATATTAATATTTATTACAACAGTTACAAACAGATTTTTTTTATTAATGTTATTAAAAGAAACAAATTAATACACTGTTTGAAATTGCTATTGACTCAATATTTTCGACTAGAAGGAAAACATATTTCACAAATTATTATTTCTTAATATTTTTAGAAATTTGTTTCTTATTTTTTGTGAGTCAAAAACAAAACAAAAGCTTGATGTAGTATTAAGTTAAATGCTGTATTTATATCTATTAAAAACAGAAGGATCGAGTGTCTATTATATAACAAAAATTAGTAAGGCAAACATTTATTTAATTAATAAGTAAATATTTGTTCTAAAAACTTTTCGAATCAATAAAAAAATTGGTAATTAGGCATTTTATTACATAAATTATAATATAATGATTGGTATACGTTTTGCTTATCCAAACAGGTTGGTGAGTGACTCATTGAATAGAACATTGTACTTATATATCCTAAATTATCCAGGTGTTAAATTTCTAACGTTTTCAGTTGGAAGGTTGTCTGCCAAAAGACTACCAAGATATTTAATAAATTGTGATGTTAAGATTGTTTTACAAAATCGTCTCACATGTTTAGAACATCCTGTATATTGTATTGTTCTCTGAAATAATTAACATTTATTTTGGGTCTGCACGTGGTGCAGTGTACACTCGAGCTCGTTTCATCAAGAACCCAGACCTTCTCCACCAGAAGCCGATACCAATAGACGACGTTGACACATCCCGGCCCTAGAATCGTCGCGGCTCGTCATTAGCGAAGGCCTCTACTTAAAAAGTACTTAGTTCACTTCATCGGTTAAATATTGATCATTCAAATTTACGCTGTTTACATTTCGGATATTCCCAAATGTGAAAGCCGCAATTAATCTTAACAACTTAATGGCCGTTTATTTGCCTTTCGTTTCTGGCTGTTTCTGCTGCGGGGGGGAGCACACCGTGCCCCCTCCTACCTCCACTACTGCCTCTCACGCGACCAACAAACTGAAAATATTTCGTACACTTTCTGTGTATAAGAAGGGCAAATATTTACTTAGATAAATTGATATTGGGTAAGGAAAAAAAAAAGGAGAAGGATGTATATAAGTAAAGCAAATTCCTCGAACAAATAAACCTGGATATTTCGAGCTTTTTTTCCTTCTTCCTCCATCGTTCGCTCTCTCATCATTCCTTTCGTCGGACCACTATTATTATTTCCTTTCGCGGCGGATTGATTTAGTTATATGGACGGAATGGGGAGCAGATAAAGAGCTTATAATGAGCATTCTCCGAAGCTTTTCACTCGCACCACTCAAACGGACTAGTTGCATAACTGGTGAGAGGGGGATGGCGACAGCGATGTGACTTTTACATAAATAGATGGGGAGCGCAAAAGGGGGATACAAATAATGCGCTTCAATAAAAGTCTCATGTTATCGCAATTTATCATTCGCATTACAAAAAAAAAATGTACGATGAAAGACTGAAAGATCAAGCAGTGAGAGATCAACCCTTACGGGCGGCGCAGCTCCCAACCCCCTGTTTTTTTTTTCCCGCCCGGATAGCGCAAAATATAATCGGATTACTTCGATCCCGATGAAATTTTCGTCGGTGACAATTTTATTAGACGATTCTGTAATCCGAAATAATCCGTTTCGGAGAGCGTGCAAAACGTTGGCAGTTGACACGCCGCATTCGGACGGCACCAGAATTTTACAAGCCAAGTGTTTCAACGCCGAGCGTCCTTTCGTGAATAAAATATAACGGGTTTATAAATTAGCGTATAATAAATACGAGCATAAATTGTATAAATAGCTTGCATACTCAATCTGGCGAGCAACGCGCCGTTTTGAACGTCCCGCCAATTGCGATGCAGATTGACGCTACGCGCGCATTAAACAATTCAAATATAATCGTACTTTTCCACGTGAGCAAAAATTTAGAGCGGAAAATTTGAATAACTATGCAAAAAATGTCCTCATTATATTTTCAGAAACAAATTATGTAAATTTTATTTCTTTAACTATGGAAACAAAAAAGAATCAAAGTAATATTAAGCTATTTATTTGTAGAAATTCTTCTTTCTTAACTAAATTTGCGTTTTTGAATTTGATATAATCATTTTAACTAGCCTATAACGACTCATAATTGCACTTTCATTTTCCTATTATTGTTTTAATGTTTGCTTCTAGATTTTTTTCCTTAAATTTATAGTACACCCACACCTCGCTATACGGTCGCTCTTTATACGGCATTTCGCTATAAAGGTCCTCTTCAATTAAGGCACGTTTTCGATTTACAGCCTGAAATGTTTCGCTATAACGGCAAAAAAACTTTTTTTCGATGTCGATTCATCTACATGTTGAAAATCTTGCGCAAGCGCAATAATTGATTCCTTATACGGCTTTTCGCTTTACAGCCAAGTTTAGTGGAACGTATCTAGGCCGTAAAGCGAGGTATGTGTGTATTCAATTATATTGTTACTACTAAAGTCCTATATAAAAGTAACGAGTGTACATGCTTAGAATTAGTATGTTTCTGACTAAATTTAGTTCAAATTCAGGATGTTTATTTTTCATATTTAAAGATTGAACATTAGTAGTTATAAACATTTGATTATTTTTTAGTCTTCGATTTTTTTTTTCAATTCTACCAACATTTAAACCATTTATTCTATTGTTCTGATCGTTCACATTCGTTCATCTCGTGTGTCTGTTTCAAAGAATTAACACACTAAGAATATTTACAAAAGTTCCTTAATAATCTACTTTTTTTACAAAGTTTGTTTACATTTTATTGCATTTATTAATTTCAGTGCCTCACAATACTCTTTTATGAGGATACATTTACACCAAGTTCTTAATATATAATACATAAAATTTTACAATAATTATTAAAATCATTCCTGTATTAGTTTTGTTTATATTAGAATCATTTTTTTAAAGAAAATCTACATTAAACAATGTGAAAATAGATCTTTTTCAAGTAACTCAAATTAAAGGGGGAAAGACCTATGCTCTATATAGCATTTTGCAGGATTAGCATTTAATTTTTCTTTTGTATTTCTTCTTTTTTTGTAGTTATTGTATACAATAATTGTTATTATTAATAAAAATATTTGACGAAACTGCTCAGTCTATATCCTAATTTGATGCCAATAAATTTGTTGAAATAACAATAAATTGAATATAATTAAATTTATTTGGTACTTAATTACTACCATTAAATTCCATATTGTGAGATTGAATACATTTTAAATTCATAAATTATATCAAATTAAAGAAATCACTTAAATCAATTAATAAATAATTAGTAATTCATAATACATAAAAAGGTGACAAACATAATTAGAGTTTTAAATTACTTGTTTTTGTTTATGTTGTATAATACTCTCATCTATAATTCGTTTACAAATAATAATGAAATTTATATTTACGTTTATTTTAAAACAATTTTCAAACAGACTTATACTATTATTAAAGAAAACTTTTATGAAATAATGTAAAAAAACAAATCATAACAGATTTGCATTTTTTGACCACTAACTAATAATTTTACTGCATGATTAGTAAATTACATATCAACTTATACGCTTTTTTTAAACCAGTGGTTATTCAACTGCTAAATTATTTTTTTCAGAATACATTTCCATATGTTATTTTTGTATAATTTTAATTTGGCGTGAAGTGAAATATACACACAATTAATTTAGTTACTTAAACTAGCCGTATTAAATACATTGCCAATTCGCAGCGCATTTCATTTCGCGAAATATTAATTTTTAAAATAAATAAATGCATATGTTTATTATGTATGCATTCTCGTGTTTGGCACGTATTTTCATGTGTTCGAGTACATTACAATCATATTATACAAGTTTTATCCTTGACTTAATAAAAGTAGAATATATGTAATAGTAATACAGTATATTAAAAATAAAGATGAGTGCAGTACTGTCATTTTTATTAGTACTGATGCAAGTACACCCATACCTCGCTTTACGGCCCAGATACGTTCCACGAAACTTGGCCGCAAAGCGAAAAGCCGTATAAGGAATCAATTATTGCGCTTGCGCAAGATTGGCAACATGTATATACATCGACATGGAAAAAGTTTTTTTTCCATTAAACGAAACATTTTAGGCCGTAAATTGAAAACGTGCCTTAATTGAAGAGGGCCGTTATAGCGAAATGCCGTATAAAGAGCGGCCGTATAGCGATGTATGGGTGTATTCTTAGTGTCTTTATTTTTTTGAAATACACACGTGATGAAAGAATATGATCGGCTTTCTGCCCTGGTATTAAAACTGTTGATATTGAAAATACAGAATGCTTTGATAAAAGTATTTTAATAATCTATATACAAATTTCACATACTTTCAAAGTTTTTATTAAAAAATTGTCCAAATTTAATGAGAAAATATTAATCACAGTATAACTAAAATTTTGAATTATATGTTCTTAACAAAAGTATGTACTATAGATAGAATGATACAGATGTTGCTTTATTTTGTGCTGAATAATGATCAATTGCAATTTAATTTGATGATATATAAAATTGCAATATTTTTTTTCTGAATTGTAGTCTCATATTTTATGCATAGTATTAGAAAATTGTGGTAATTTTATGAAATTCATAAAATATTACAAAAAAAAACAAAATAAATCAAAAGTATTTATTACTGTTTTTAAAGTAAATAAAAATCGTTGCAACTATAGCAAACACTGAATTATTATTTGTTCACAATAAGCATTTGATTATGTATAAGGCGTCGTAAGTGCTGGATTTAAAAAGCACGTCAATTTCAAACTGCCATATATGAAATTCCGTGGAATTTAATTTTTATGAGTTTTAAGTGCATATATGACCAAATTTAAACAGATTCCTTAAATTCCTCGTACCGCTTTTTGTTTTGCTTTTGCAAGAACCGTGTTTTGTTATTTTCCAACTCTCTGACCGGAGTATGTAATATTGTTTTTCAGCAAATCCGGCATTCAGTTAATTAACTTTTCACACACGTATACAGGTTTTATCTGTGAGCCTCCTTTTTTATATGTTGTTGTAACAACCGCTTCAAAGCCTGGTGCACATGTCTAAACAGACACACCCCATCTAACTAGCATCTGCTACCATATAAGATACTGGACTAGACCTACCGATTTGCTTTTGTCCCATGAGCAAAGGCCAAGCTTGTTTTTCTCACCCCGTACTAAAATGTGCACCGTTACGAATTAAATATGTACGCTCAAATTAGTATACCGAGAAAAAATAGGAAGAAAGGTGGTAAAGGAATATCAGAGAGTAATAATAGCAATATTCTAAATAACCTAGAACATTGATAAAACAGGATAACCATATTTATTAAACATAGGTCTTTTCGCAACATGTGTTTTTCCATCTTCAGTACTGTACCCTATTTTACATTGTCTTTTCTGTTAAGGACTTACTTCTGTTCAGAACTTTTATGTAATTAGACTCAGTACTTAATTTTCTCTCATATTATTTCCATAATATGGACACATCACTACAATACTATATACAGAAGTAGATTGTAATAAAAAAAAACTGTTACTCTATTGTATCATAAGAATGTAGTAGCTAAATATACCCGATGTTATATACAACATTTGTAAAATGCGCAATAAAACTAAATACAAACAGTTCCGGCTGTAAAATGAAACTAAGCAATAAAACAAGTTAATAGCGTGGCAAGATTGGTAACAATTCCGTAAATAACTTTCGAAATCTAATGGAAAAAAGTTCGGAAGAATCGAGTCCCTTCAGCATGGGGCATTTCCGAAAATTAGTGCCACGCACACGTGACGCCCACTCTCCGACCCATTTGCCATCTACCTGCATCCCAGAACATGTTGTAATGATGCACCAGTATCTTCCTAGTATTACGCAGGCCTAGTCCGTGTCTGGTATGCGTCTACTGAAAACAAATTGATGGATATTGTCAACACTGCTGAATGAGCATTTTGTCAAGCAAATACAGAAAGTTTTTCTTATATACCTGATGTAAATCCTGTCTGTGTACCTGGGTTATTTCAAATAGCTTCAGATAATTATTTTATATTGCAATTTCTGAAGAAACATTTTGTGAAAGAAAGGTAATTGTAGGTATGAAATAATATAGAAATCGGTGTAGTTAAAAATAAGTTTCAGAAATGTTGCATTAGGTAAAATATTTAGAGTGATTTTCGGAACTAGTTTTGAGCAATAGACCAAAATAGATCTAAATGCTACTAATACCATACTAATAATACTATGGACAAATGAATCTAAAGTAAAACCAACTTAACCAAAACCAAAATTTTTGTTTATGAAATTAGTTTGGATAAAAGTTTGAACATTTCTTTAATCAATATTGTGCTATTAATGTGTTACATATTAATTTAAATAATTAATCCTCAATTCATATGAATTTCAGAACTAATTCTGAGTTGAATTAATATAAAATTCTAGTTAAATGGGTTTTTAGTTAGATTATGCTCATACAGTACAATACAAGCATTACATAATTTATGTTAAGAGGAGAGAAAACCTTTCATGGAGACCATTGATATGATGGATTGGGTATTACTAATATCATAATTCCCTTCTCAATACTCTAAAATTATTTTTGTAGTATAATAAAAATAATAACGCTACTAGTCTTAAACAATATAAAATACGAGATTGATAGGAATAATGCATATTTCAGATTATTAGCAAACAGATTCTAACTTACTTAAAAACGAATTTTCTCCACATTGTGAAATACCAATGGTGACAACTAACGTCATGAGCAGAATAAAATTAGAATCATAACATAATATATTTTGTTTATATAACATATTATCGCCATGTGATAATTGTGTTTACTTAAAAACTCTACAAATCGATGTTCAATCATTCTAATTCCAGCTTTATTATCCACTTAAATCTCTAAACATGTTTACTAACATATTTAGATATTTACATTTCAGACAGTGCAATAAAGCAATCGTATGCCTTCGACAACGTGCGTTTCGAGTGAAGTTGTCTGGCAAATTGAATGTCAAATTGAAACCGGCGAGTCGCTTGATTCGTAGACATTTTATTTAAAATCCAATCCGAGCTTCTGCACTGCACACAGCATTATTAATTCACATTTTTTCGCTAGCTGCCAACAACTTTTAATCCCCATGCACTTTTTCGCTTTATTATTAAAGCGAAAATAAGGGGAGGAAAAAAAAACTCATTATTCCATATACACGGATCCATACCTTTTTCTTTTAACCCGAACGCATCGAGCGAAGGACATTAGGAAATTTGAATATTTTATTAGCAGAAGTATATAGATATAAAAATGCTTCCAGGAAAGTTTTGTCCTTTCTTTCCGGAATTGCCTGCACCTAATGCATTAATAGGTAAAGAGTTCGCCGTTATTATTATCATCATGGCTTTCCTTCTTTCTTTCATACATTCTCCATCCCCCGCTGTTAAAGCCGAGTTTATAGAAAGTTTAATAAAACTAAAATTTTCCGTCCTGAAATATTCATGCACGGTAATGCGCGATTGTTTAAGGAAATTTGAAAGGCGGCTTCCACGAGAAGAGGCTCTTAATAATTTAGCGAAGAACCGGCAATAACGAGGGAATTTGTTTATATCCATGGCGGTTTTGCCGGGAGCGCCGTCTCGAATCAATAACCACCTATTAGAATCCATTATTGCGGTTTCTTTAATCACCGGGAAATCCTCGTGTTAATTAATATTGGAAACGAAGCTACTTAATACGTGGATTCCTCGAAGCCATTTAAAACCGATGGATCTTTTAATATTCATTGCAATATCCGAGGAATGCGGCGTGATGTCTGCTCCTTTTTTTTCCTTCTTCGCATCATCATCGACTTCGTTTCTTTCTATGATGGAGATGGTAATGGCAATGGCTATCCTCTTCAGGATTATGGGATGATAATTAAATGCTGCGTTATAGCAATTACTTCGTTGGTGACCACCATTCTCCACATATTTTTGTTCTGTCATTTTATTTTTTCGTTCCTTTTTCGCATAAATATAATACTTGTTCACACAACATCCAAACGACATAATATAAATAAACTATGTTCGTATGAATGTGAACGTACATGATGTTCATACAAACATTAAAATTATTAGTATCATGTTCATGCAAAACACAAAACATATTATAATTAATTAGTACAGAACCTTCAACTGCTATCAAAGCAATTTGCATTTGTATATTAGTTTGGTCAGAAGGAAATAATTGTGTGCGTATTTACTGAACATATGTTAATAAAAAATATATTAGAATTTTGTTATAGAAATTGTGAAGATCAAATTTGTTATAATGTAACCAGTTGCGGACATGTGGCTGAATAAATCAGCCATATAATTTTTTACATAGCAAGGTATGATTATCTAAAATTGTAAGCAATGCTACTCAGCTACATAGCATTTAGAATCATCTTTGGACAAGTCAGTCATGATGTTGCCAAAATATACCATAAAATAATAATACACAACAGTTTCATTTTTGAAAGTTTGCAAAATCTCCGTCTGCAAAGGAGTATTTTTTTTTCAAAAAGTACTGTTAGATAAAAAAAAGAAAGCCTACTTATGTAACACCGGGTCGCTAAAGTAATTCACACCGCATTCGAAGAAAAACAATACTGTTTTACGCATTCCTAGATATTTCGCAGGCTTTTGACAAAGTATGGTACCCTGGACTACTTTACAAAATCAAGAAATTACTTCCGGACCTCTTCTTCCAAATAATAAAATCTTACCTAAAGGACAGGCTATTTCAAATAAAGTTACAAGAAGAAAGCTCTAACCTGTTTTCAATTGAATCTGGGGTACCACAGGGAAGCGTTCTTTGACAAATTTTATGTCTCATCTACACTTCTGATCTCCCAAAAACAAGTAAAATAACTAATGCTACGTTCGCTGATGACACAGCACTATTGACAACTGATAGTTATCCAGATATTGCGCCATTAACCCTGAAACATATTAATGGTATGGTATTAAAGCCAACGAAACGAAATCTACCCATGCCACCTTTGCTATGAGAAAGAAAACATATCCACCAGTAACTGTAAACAACAAAGTACTACCACAAGAATAACACCAAAAATATCTTGGAATGCATTTGGATAGACGTCTCAACTGGAAGAAACATATATGGACTAAGAGAAAGCAATTAGGTATAAAATTCAACAAACTGTATTGGTTGCTTTGAAGAAAATCTGTGCTATTACTAGATAACAAATTACTAATATATAAATCCATCCTCAAACCAGTTTGGACATATGGAATACAGTTGTGGGGTTCAGCGAGCAACTCCAACATCGAAATAGTACAGCGATTCCAATCGAAAACTTTGCGCACAATTACTGATGCACCCTGGTATGTCCCCAACAGTGTTTTACACAGATTACAAATCAAAACAGTGAAAAGTGAAATTACAAATTATAGTAAAAGGTCAAGGATCAAGGAAGACTCCAATCACACCTAAATAAACTAGCTGAAAATCTTCTAGTAAAGCAAATACAAATACAGACTTAAAAAGTGCAACATTCTGGTCTTACCACATAGATTTAATTAATATTATTATATAACATTGTTATAAGTTAATTTTTATAAATGGATACTGTTGAGTTCCTCATCTACATAACAATTGTACCGCCAACAAATTTGCTTAATGTACTATTTGTGATAGATTGTGAATAAATAAATGATATACAAAAACAAACTTATGTAACAATTACATTGTGGAAACAACAAAACACATTTGATTTTGAAATAGTTATTATTTTGCATGACATAAACATATAAGATTTTCACATGAACTTATATAATACGACAGTACTCAATGTCCATGTAAAAGCTAAATACAAAATATGTACGTATAAACGAACAAATGTTTATAAGAATGAACGTTCTCTGAAATTTGTTGCTACGTATATTATTTGAAAAAAAAAACTGTGTAGATATGAAAACTGATTCTTAAAGTTTCTATTTATTTATTCATATAAAAAAAATCGGCACGATATTTCCTCTTTTTAAGTTCTTCGCATTATCCATTTCATTTCTTTGAACATTAGAGTTGGTGAAGGCAAGAGGTATCCTCTCCAGGATTATGGGATGATAATTAAATGCTGCGTTATAGCAATTACTTTACAGAGACCGCCATTCTCCATATATTTTTTTGGTATCCTGTCGTCGCTTTTATCCCGTTTTGTTTTCAATTCGCTCATTTTATTTCGTTTTGTTTGTTCCGCTTTTTTGTTTGTTGGTTCTCTTCATTTCGCTGTTCCGCAGCACATTAGTCGTGAAATTGCGCTCGACTGCATTATTATATGCAATTTATGTGTGTGATTTTTCCTTTGTGAGCCTCGAATCAACATAATGAATAAGTCATAAGAATTTATTTAGAATATAAATATTCCCGTAATGCTTTTAATGCATGAGCTTTTGCACACTTCATTTATTCATGTCCTCTCCGGCCCCATTCTGCTTTTTATTCATGTATATTAATTTCAATCATTTCCACAATTTCCTAATGAAACGAAGAACTAAACCGTTCATTTTACTTTCATGCGTGACTTTCTATTAAAACTATAAATTTGCAATGGTCGGTTTGCAAATTACGTACACAAATTTATTTAAATCACAGAAAATATGTGCTAAAACTAACATTTTATACCGGAATTGAAGATTACATTATGTTTGTATTAAATTAGCTATTATTATAAGCAAAATCAATTCTAACAATTGATAATATCATTTATATCAAACTTCAGTATTGATTTATAATTTATAAAGAAACAAAATATTAATAATTGAACCTATTTAATTTGTTCTCCAGGAAGTTATAAAACTTATTTACAATGTTTTAAAATACATACAAACTACTAGAAATTAAACATGATTGTAAAGAAAATAAAATAAAACGAATAAAATATGTAATAGTAAAAAACAAACAGTAATTTTAAAGTTGTGATACAAGCTGAAAAATATGTAGCTATAAAAATGAATGACATACTAGCAATTTTATTGCACAACAATTTCCGTTAATATATTTGTTTATTTATATTTTGATTTCCATAATTGCGAAATATTTGATGTCAATAAATTAAAGATAATTATAAATACTAAAAGTGTTTGTAACATATTATAATGCAATATAACTAATTTAGTATCCACTAATGGAAATAAATGGAAATTGCAATTACATATTATAAATATCGAAATATCTCTATCGATATGATTTCGTTGTTAAATATATATTTCGAATATACAATTTTAATGAGTTGTTCGATATCAAATTATGTTTTTATTGAATAAACCATTTCAGATAATTGGTGATTTTATGTAATGACTTTATATGATTAGAGGTCAGGTAACATACGAAAATTATCGTACTTTAAACAAATGTACTTTAAGCGAATATAAAGTCTCTGAAAGTGCAGATTATACACGTTATTGCTTTTGATGAGAGCTGAGAACAAAGATATGCTCTTGAAAAGTACAGACAGGTAAAGTGTGCTCCCAGGATATTGAAGATTTGTTGCTTGGTTTATAGTGCACGATTGGATGCACCAACGTGTTATATGTTAATCATTGTGATTTTTATTAACGTTCACACAACGTACATCTTATTCATAGGAACGTACACTTAGACACTCTAAGACTTTGATTAAATATTTTGTTATATGCTATATATGTTATGTCGGCCAAATAAATAATCATGTACGTATTATCGAAAATTCGTAAAGTGAGCGCTGACTGAGTTACTTTTCTTAAATTCTTAGTGCCGTTCATAATATTTAACGAAAAGTACTTGTAAAAACAAAACTGACACTTAGCCTGTGTTTATTTATTCATTTAAAAGGTTATAAAAATTGACCTCAGTTAACGCTTATTGGACTTGAGTGGCGATCTCTTCTGCATTTGCAGCACTTCAAGCGCTCGAGATTCACCAATAATATAAATTAATTGGTGGCATCGCATAAACTCCAATAAAAAAATAACACGAAGCAAACTGCATTGAAATCTTTATGATGCGATGTTTAATAGTAACTATTGTTGTTTTGGACAAGTTCCAATACTATTTCACCCCTCTGTGGTTCTTTGAGTTCCGGTTCTTGCCATACTTTTTGAACGTGATCAAACAAATACCCCTTTGTATTGGCGTGTAAGCCTTTGGGTCGTGCCCTTTTGCCGCATAGTGGTTTGAAGAAAATAATATTATTAGTCTTTTGTTGGGGTTTTAAGGAGCTGCGGTGAGGAATATAGCGGGAGATCAACGGAACAGAACGTCTCGCATTAGCCTTTCCTCTCCAGTTCAACGCCACTCTGAACTTCACTTCGTATACATTCTGTTAAACGTTGAACAACCCTGTCGGAGGTGGCGGTTTCAATCCAACGGAGTCTCACTAAACAAAGGAAAGGGGAGCCAAACTTGACATGCAATAGGATTATTATATACAGATCTTTTGTAATATCAAATGAAAAATACAATTAAATGGATTTTTAATTAAGGATACTGTGGAACACTATTTTTCTGTAATAAACATTAAAATTTGTAAGTAAAAAGATGAAGACTAAGAAAAAAACATCTTACATATTATATACACCATGGCGTACGTTTTTTGGGGCCCACGGGACCTCATTATTTATGTTATTAGGGGGTGAAACAGTAATATTGTATTGATTGCCTAATGAATGTATGAGTATAGTTGGGACCCACGTACACTTTATATATACTATAGCCTACGATTTTTGGGGCCCACGGGACCTCATTATTTATGTTATTAGGTGGTGAAGCAGTAATATTGTATTCATTGCCTAATGTATATACGAGTAGAGTTGGGACCCACGCACACTTTTTGGGGCCCACAAAAAAATCTAGAATATATTTTTAAGAAAGATCAGTAAATTATTTTCAATAACATTGAATTTTATCATAATTCATTTCATATCTTGGACATTTTTTTTGGTACTTACTTTACAAAATTATCATTTAATTATTCAAGTTTAACAATAAAAACAATTTTGTTTGTTTTGTACTGACTAATATTTCAAAACACATGTTGGTTGAGGTACACTGGTATTTAGCGCCATTTTTTCCGGTCGCCAAGAGTGTTGTTTTCAAATTTATTGTTTAACATTTTTTCGTTGTTGTTTATTTCGACAATTTTTTCTGTTTAATATTTATCTACCGCAAAACGCGGTAATTTAGATTTTTTTTTTCATCCTCCGCTGTTTGTATTTGCGAATGGAGCGAAAAATATGCGAGGGCTCCGGTAGTTTAACAGCGTTTGGAATTTATAGCAATTGAATACAAAAAAAAAATATGAAACACAAACACAAAAAAAAGCGAACGTGGAAAAAAACGACAGCGTTTTGTCATAACGCAGAATGCAATAAATCAACGAACAACGTATGGGGGTGGGTTTGGATTTTTAATCTGCATTTGATCCGTCGATAATATTGTTTCTAATTTGAACGTATACACGAACGCACGTTAATTTTTTTATTCATTTATTTTTTTTTCGGCTCGTCCATTTTGGAATTAACATCTTGTTCGGCGTCAGACTGCGTTGATTTATTGGCATCAATTCGTTATTTCGAGGGTTCGATTGATCATATACAAATTATATTTGTATTTGTAAACATATGATCCCTGTTATTCTCATCTTCACAATGCTATAGCTTACATCTACAACCAATATTTTTGATATTTTAGCATTCAGTTTTAACGACCTTCAAATGACCTTAGACTATGGAACTATAGTATTACTAAATAAAGTTGATAAGTTTTTAGAAAAGTTTCATAAATACCTAGTATTAGGTATTTTGTAGAAACCTCCATTAAACTAAACTAATCTTCCTATAATTATGTAATATTCATATTATTTCAATTAGGAATACAATAAATACCTTCATCAAGGACTATTGCGTTTTCCTCGATGGGAAATTAATTATGACAATTTAATTATATAAACTTTCATATAAGTCGACAACTATGGAATCACCTACGGTGTATAATGTTTTAAGTGGATTTTAATTTGCTTATTTCTACGACGTTCGTGCATTTAAAAGCAACATTTAGCTACAGGGAAAAGGTTTGCTAACTGACTACTATAATTGTACGGCTCATCGAATAGAGGAAATGATTAATGTCAAATTTAATTTTATTGAAGAAGATTTATGAAATACTATAGTTCAAGTATCTCAGTACGCCTTAGACTTCATAATTTATATAGAAATGTTAACTTGAAATTTGAATCTCTGCTCAATTCATTTTACATTTATGATTAATATTTTAGTTAAGCAATATCATCATATATTATTGAATGAAGTCTATAATAGCATAATAACATTACACAATTTTATTAAGGAATCACATGGTTAGGAAATAGGTAAATCTTAAACCGAAGATTACATAATTCAAATTTGAAGAATGGCTTACATGATATTTATGACTGATAGTTTGGGACAGTCAAGCAACATATTATGCTTAAGAGCGGTGACAGCTGGCAGATAATAACAGGCTATGCGTCAGATATACTCTCTACCAAGGAAGAAGACCAGCGGAGGATGGAGAGAGCTAATGAAGAAAATGGAACTGGAAGCCAACTCCGATCAGGACTAACAGGAAAGACAATCAACAGAGCAGTAACATTTAACAGGACCTTGATGCCGATGAAGAAGAGGAGAGGTTTTTAGTGGGTAAAAATCCCACAGTATCACGAATCCACTGTGGTCCCTTTGGAAGGTTTTCCTCTTCTCGGAACAAAAAAAAGCAACATATACTGAGGTTGGTTATTGAACACAGGATGTAGTAACAATTGATAAAAATAATATGAAAATATATCAAGGTCAGAGGTAAATCTAATAACAGTTGTCTGAAGTAAACAATTAAAAATAATTTTGAATAGGTTAATTTTAATGAGTAAGAAATGTGATTGGTAATATGGGAATCTGGTTCTAATTGTTTCCTCAGCCAATTAACTAATGCAAGCAAATTGTTTGTATGGTTCGCATTTTACTCCAATAAAAAAGGTATTGCGAATTTGGTTCAATGGAACCATCCAATTATAAATTTGAAATCTAATGTAAATCACATTCGTTATTCACTATGTATCCCGGGAACCAATTACCGTCGAATGACGAGAGGAGACTGCACATATAATATTTGTATGCGAATAAATCCGTTGTCCAAAAACGAGGCGAAACAATAATGAAATTTAATTAAAATAAAATAATACCTAATAAATAGGTAATAATGAACATTACGCGCGTGCATGCATTCACGCACACGAGTGTAGTTATATATACATACAAATATATATGTTTGAATATATATATATATATGGCATTTGTGAAACATAAAACGGAATTACATCTGTGCCGGTTCATCATTTGCTGCGTTACTACTAGTTTACGGTCCATAATTCCATATCATTATTAAACGTTATATAATTCCAATGATTATAATAAATCTCTTTGTGCGAAGGTTGTTATTTAATAGAGCTGCAGATATAAACGTGCAGATAGATATATTCGAAATCATTATCAGAATCCATTTATTTACTTTTAAAAATTATTTTCATATTATGCGAAATGATGACAGTAGTATGACAATTGAAATTACTAATTAAAAGCGCATTTCATAAATTGAATGTTTCACATAATACGAGTCAGACCGGATTACTTTGCAAACTGAATATGAATTATCCATATACATTTTATTATATTTTAATATTATAATGGACTATTTTTTATAAATAATAAAATTACATAAAGAATGGAATGACAACAGACATGAATAAATACATAAATTGTTAATAAAATCTGTATTAATATGTAATGTTATTAATCATATGGATATGACTTAAATTGTTTAAATTTATTAAACGACTACGGAGCCACATCTGGCTCTTTTGATGAGGAATCGTGGTTCCTAGATGTTAGTGAAAATGTATTTAACTAATAAAAATGCTGATCATAGCAGCTTCCAAAACACAACAATATAAAGATTGGAACAGTAAAGTTAGTCAAAGCATGTAAAATGTACTGAAATAATTTCAGTTAATTAAAAAAAATGTCTAAAGTATATATAAAGTAATATATAAGATAATTTTAATACCAGTCTGGACTCACGCACCAACATAATATTAGGTGAAGCATCAGAAAGTCTAACATAGCTGGTGCACTGTGGTATTTTACAAACAGGAGAATTGAAACGGTGAAATAAGATATTACGAGATATGGCAAAGTAGGCTAGAAAGATAGTCATGTATCTGTCAATATTCTTGACAATAATTAAAAAATCTATCACTTGTTCTACCTTTCAAATTCAAGAAATAACTGGAAATTAAGAGAAACTTACAAATGGGCTTTACTCTATAATAATTGAATCATTTATTTAAATAAAAAAGAAATTTCAATATTGCGGAGCTTTAACATTTCGTAAATTTCACAAATATATATTATATTATGTATTAATTGGAGTGTCCACATTTTCAGTTTTCTCCAAAATTCTCCACGTCCTGAGAACAAAAAATAATATAACTTGATATAGTGACTTGTAGGTGTAGCAAGATACCAATAATACCTTTTTTGTATACAAATTTTGAAAAAATATTTTATAAAACTATTATGTTAGATATACAAATATACGTGAGCCTTTAGCTCTTATAGATGAAGTGCATCTACACCCTCTTATAGGCCAGGTGAACAAACAACAAGGCTTAGTTATTATGAAGTTGAAATTACTGTTTCAATTATAGATATTTATACATGATAAGTGGCATGTCTGAATTAATTATATATCACATATAGTATAATTGGAGACATTTAACTAAACACTTTTATTTGATTATAATAAAAATCTATGTTTATGATATTTACAATTTTTATTTCAACTACTGCAACTTCAATTTCTCATAAGAACCAGATCTTACTTAATTGTGACTAAAATATTTATAATTGTTACATTTATAATTGTTGTCAGAATTAGGGCTGTAAACATTAAAAAAAGTATTAAGGATAATGGAGACTATGTTATAGATAAGTAATAGTATTTTACCAACTTAACTATAATTAAGTGCCTTTATTTAATTATAGTTAAACAAGACTCAATAATATAACTCAAATTATATTCCCTTTGGAAACAGTTTTCATTTAAATTGTATCATAAAGGATGTAATAAATCAAAACAATGTCTTGGAAAGGTATTAGTATTGGATGATTAACTAAGAAAGACACCTTGTTAAATCTATATAGACCATATAAGTACGTAAGATTGCCATGAAAAAAACTAATAAATTCTGAAAATATCTTTTGTTTTATTTCTGCGGATGTTGGGTTTGATTAACTATGATATTAATTAGGTATGGGGACGGACAGAAGTAAATACATTATAAAATTCCTATTTGTAGAACGTTTGGAAGAGCGGGGACGTCGGACGTCTGTATTAATATGTAATGTTATTAAATACATGGAAATGTCTTAAATTGTTTTAATTGATTAACCGACTCCGGAGCCGCATGTGGCTCTTTTGATGAGGAATCGTGGTTCCTAGTTGTTAGTGAAAATGTATTTAACTAATAAAAATGCTGATCATAGCAGCTTCCAAAACACAACAATATAAAGATTGGCGAACAGTAAAGTTAGTCAAAGCATGTAAAATGTACTCAAAAAAATTTAGTTAATTAAAAAAAAATATGTCTAAAGTATATATAAAGTACAAGTAATGTCCAGTAAGTTATTATAAGCTGCTAATATATAAGATAATTTTGATACCAACCAGTCTGGACTTACGGACCAACATAACAGAAGGTGAAGCATCAAAAAGTCTAACATAGCTGGTATTTTACTGGTATTTTACAAACAGGAGAATTGAAACGCTGAAATAAGTTATTACGAAATATGGCAAAGTAGGCTAGAAAGATAGTCAAATAATTTATCTGTCAATATTCTTGACAATAATTAAAAAATCTATCTCTGGTTCTACCTTTCAAATTCAAGAAATAACTGGAAATTAAGAGAAACTTACAAATGGGCTTTACTCTACAAAAATTGAATCATTTATTTAAATAAAAAGGGAATTTCAATATTGCAGAGCTTTATCATTTCGTAAATTCCACAAGTATATACTATAATATGTATTAATTCCACATTTTCAATTTTCTCCAAAATTTTCTATACCCTGCGAGCAAAAAACAATATAATTTGATATAGTGACTTGTAGGTGTGACAAGTAGGTGAAGCAAGATAGCAATAATACCTTTTTTGTATACAAATTTTGAAAAAATATTTTATAAAACTATTATTATTATGTTAGATATACGTGAGCCTTTAGCTCTCATGGATGAAGTGCATCTGCAGTCTCTTATAGGCCAGGTGAACAAACAACAAGGCTTAGTTATTATAAAGTTGAAATTACTGTTTCAATTATAGATATTTATACATGATAAGTGGCATGTCTGAATTAATTATATATCACATATAGTATAATTGGAGA
>JAFMTC010000233.1:67540-130752 GCA_018845635.1 Nicrophorus orbicollis
AAAATATTTATAATTGTTACATTTATAATTGTTGTCAGAATTAGGGCTGTAAACATTAAAAAAAGTATTAAGGATAATGGAGACTATGTTATGGATAAGTAATAGTATTTTACTAACTTAAAGGCACTTAATTATAGTTAAACAAGACCCAATAATATAACTCAAATTATGTTCCTTTTGGAAACAGTTTTCAGTTAAATTGTATCATGAAGGATGTAATAAATCAAAACAATGTCTTGGAAAAGTATTAGTATTGGATGATTAACTAAGAAAGACACCTTGTTAAATCTATATAGACCATATAAGTACGTAAGATTGCCATGAAAAAACGAATAAATTCTGAAAATATCTTTTGTTTATTTCTGCGGATGTTGGGTTTGATTAACTATGATATTAAATAGGTATGGGGACGGACAGAAGTAAATACATTATAAAATTCCTATTTGTAGAACGTCTGGAAGAGCGGGGACGTCGGACGGCGTTCTCATCGCAGATGTATTCAAGGAATAATAATAATAACGTGTAATTTCGTTGATGTATCCAATGAACGTAATAGAAATTATAAAATTGCGGACTGTAATTATGGACTCACGTGCAGAAATAATCATCGTGGCAAACATGTGGTTACGTTAATAACATTGTTTCTTCGGACACATAGACTCCACGTCCTCTCTTCATCCACGCCACGTTACAACATGCAGCCTCGTATTAGTATGGTGCCAGTGTGTTGCTGTTGCATTGCATTAAACTGCAATTTAAATCGCACATGCGTTTATTGTCTCCATAAGCGGTTGTAACGGGCCGGGATTATCATTTCCAATTACATTAATTAAAATCGCTAAAATTACCCATCCCTTTCGGTCCACGCCAATACCACAACGTAACCCATCAACCTTCGTTGAGCTCTAATTCGCTTGGTCCACTGTTACCTCTCCTCTTTCGTTTCTTCCCTCGCCTGACACGGCGCCATTCCTCGAAATGGTTGTAAGCGAAATTGCTATACGCTATTTCCTATAATCAAATTAAACTAATTGGAACTTGAGAAAATTAAAAGTGTTTAATTGGGCTATCGAAAGAATGAGCGTTTTGTTGTGTCTCTGGATATGCTGTGTAGCTGGAGTTTCATTCAGAGAAACTGATTACACTATGTGAACGGTCTGTTTTGATGTGTCGCGTTATGATTTCGCATTAACTCGGAGCGGTTGTTTTATAATAAATGTCTTATTCATGAGGAAGTCGTGGGTGGCAAAATTATTTTGATAACCGAGGTACGTGGAGCGAGATTAAATAACTAACATCAAGCATGCTTGATAAGTAACGATCGAGTATGAATTCTATGAAATAAATATCAGAGATATTTAGTAACCGTGAGAACGGTTTCATAAAATACACACAATGGTCTATGCAGGAAACATAAATGAAAGAAATAATTGAAACTTATTCAGTTGATAAAACAACAAGTTGGCCTCTGCAATCGTTAAGATAACAACAATATTTTTAAGAAACCAAGCGTTTATTCAAAGCTTTAATAAAAAAACATTTATTTGTGTTTCAAATATTAATTTAGATTCGATTTGGTTGAATCATAAAAGTAAGCAAAAATGTATTTAGTACTTTTCTATTATTTTTTTGTAGAATAGTATTGAAAACATATTTTTTATGTATAATGATAGATTGAATTGCTGAATATTAGCCATAGTTATGTTTCACGTTTAATTATTATTATGTACATGGAAAGAAGTGTAAACATGTGTTTATTCGATAAACTGAAATGGCAAATCCTTGTCAGGGCGTGTTTATTAGTTTATTGTTGGCTGTAGACGATGATATGACAATACACCGGGTTGATTAACAATTGGGTTTATTGATGTACAATTTCCCAGATAATATATGCATTTCAAGTTGAAATTATAGCAAGTTGGCAGCTACATAGTTCGCATATTCGAATGGACTCAGAGCCTCGAATTATATTGGACAATGGAAGCAGAGCTGCTGCTGTTGCTGCCGGTTGCTTGCTTGCTTTGCTCGTCTGCTCACTGTATGCATGAATAATATTTTTAGTTTCGTTGATTAATGTGGAAAATAAATTATGGATCGGTGCAAATAACTCCCGGCATATAAATAGAAATGAATGCGTTACGGTTTTATTTATTTATTTTGTTTGATATTGTTTTTTGGTCAATTTTTCCACTGAATCACGAAATTTTAAAAGCAAACTCGGTGTTTATTTTCATATTTCAAACAATTTTGCAAAAGTATATTTTTTTCATATGTATTATACTATCTGTGCAGTTATTACTCAATTAAGTTACGTTTTGTAAGGTATGTTCAATTAACACATTTGAACTTGCAAATATCTGGAAATTGTTGAACCAGTTGATTAATGTACAAAACAAAAGTACTTATTATATATTTATCTTCTCTTCGATTCATATAGACTCTATTTATATGCTATTTACTTTTTTAATTTTGTTTTAGCTAAAAAAATCATATATTAATTCAAATAATTAAAAAAAAGTTAATATTAGATCTTGATGTTAATGTGTATGAATACTGAGTACGTTCATGCGAATGAAAATATACAAAAAATATAAAAACGTATGGGAATTCAATGTTCGATTAACGTACGTTTAGTAAAATCATGGAGTGATTAAGAAAAATATTCGAGCATCGAAAACATCTATGTATTAAAAAAAACATAAAATCATTTAGCTATGCATGTACCAATGTTCGATATAAACCATTTATTATATGTTTAACCTCTTGAAATATTTGGGTTTCAAACTCTGTTCTATTGTGTTTTTGTGTTATTGTTATTCAATATTGACCATTTCAAAATGTCTTTTAAATTTCTGAGCAAAATATTGCAAAACTGATAAATGTTTCAGCTTCAGAAAAAAAGACTGTACTTAGTTTTGGTTAAATATTCCAGTTTGCCGATATATATTATTGGGATAGGTAAAGTAAAGAAAAACAAGAAAAATATCTTATAAAGAATACGAGTCATGTTCTGTTTTTTCATTGAAGCCTAGTTATTATATACTATATGGTATAACACCTCACAAGTCTCTGGTCTAACAAAGAAAATATTTTTTGAAAGATTCATATAGTTTCTGGATGGTACTTCGAACGTTTCGTGCCAAAATTTTATGACAATTAGTTTACAAGTTGCAGTAGTTTTATTGACTACAGTTTTGTAATTTCTTAATCTGGTACAACAAATGGCGTCTAAAAATAAATCATTCCAAAACAAATCTTTTAGTTTCCTATGACCGCATTACATCATCTATAATATTACTTTTGGTAACCATCTATGCGTCACTCTCCGCGAAATACCTAGGAATCGTGCTAGAACCAAAACTTAACCTTAACTCCTATTTAGAAAAACTTAAGTCCAAAATAAAGACAAAGTTCCGCCACTTTTGATCCCTAACATTTCGTAGTTTTGCAATTTCCATCAAACGTAAAATATCCATCTATAAATCCATGTGTCGTCCAATCCTCGAATATGGTTTTTTCTTTCTCGCCCAATGCTGGAACTCTGTTTTGAAAAATCTATCCATATCCGAATGTTCTTCTCTTCGTATTCTCACCAGGATCCGCCATCCAAACAACCTGCTCCATAACCCTACAAATTACCTCCTCTATTCCAAAACCAAAAGAAAAACCATATCTTATAAAGAATACGATCATGTTCTCGATTTTCATTGAAGCCTAGTTACTATATACTATATGCTATAACACATCGCAAGTCTCTGGTCTAACTAAGAAAACATTTTTTGACTGATCCATATAGTTTCTGAATGGTACTTCAAACGATTCGTGCCAAAATTTTATGACAATTAGCTTACAAGTGCAGTGGTTTAATTGACTCCAGTTTTGTAATTTCTAAAACAATTTTTTTGATAGGGTTTTCGCTGTTGAAACTAAACAGTGGCCTGATAAGCGTTATGGAGACTCTGTACCAGAGAAAACAATTATTATTAACTTGTATGCTGAATTTAAACATGGTCGTATAAACAACGATGATGCTGAACGTGCCCAAAATCGGCAGTTATTCCGGAAAACCTAAAAAAAGGCAACATAACCGTTTTGAAAGATAACTGATACCTTAAAGATATCAGACGGCAGTGTGTTTACAACTTTACATAAAAATTTTGATAATACGAAAGTTGTTTTCGTTAGCTCACATTAGACCAAAAACCGTGTCAAGTGTCGATGAAAACGATGGTTAAATTGAATGAATTAAGCTTCGGATTGATTCTTCACCTAATGTATTTTGCAGATCTGCCCCCTTGCTACTGACCTAAAAAGTTGCTTCAGGGAAAGAAATTTGGTTCAAATGAATAAGTTATTCCTGAAACTGAGGCTTATTTTGAGAGCGAAATCAAACAGTTTTATAAAAAAAAAGTTAAAGGAGCGTTGGAATTAATGCGTTACTCTTGAAGGAGAGTATGTTGATGAATAAAGTTAAAGTTTTAAATAAATAATATTTGTCTTAGGTATTAGACTTATTGAGTGATGTGTTACATGAAACAAGAAGAAAATCTATTTTTTGATAATGGATTAGTATGAAAACACAAAATCGAAAGAAATAAAAATTAATTAGTTATCAATAAAGTGTACTAGACATGCATGCTTTTAAATCAACTTTTAAGATTGACTTATTGCAATATTATTAGTGGAAAATTTTCAACAGTCGACCATGAGTTAATTTACTGCAATGGATTAAACTGAGAATGGATTAAAAATAAGATAGTATGCTATTAAAATAAAAATATTGTTATTTCAATCACGAGTTTACGGGTAATTAATGCATCGCGTTTCACGCAACGATTACGGATAGCGAAAGAGATGCAGATAGTTCTGGCAATAAATACAGCATCGTTCAATTAATGATTTATTTTGCTGTGCTTTTCGAACCGCAACGATAATTAAGCAATATTTATTCCCTCGTGTAAAAAAAAAAACTAGAAATAAATGTTAAAAGAGTAGAATAAAATAAAAGAAAATTTCAACAAGAAAACACAAAAAAACAAGATCGTACAATTGTAACGCATACACTATTTTTGTTTTGTAATAATGACTTAGTGCCACACGATTTCGAGGCATACGGCTTAATTGTTTCTTGTTGTGTGAGCAGCGCACGTTGTTGATTTCTTTTTGTTAAACGGATTTTAATTGCGGCGATTCTCAACTCTATGTTGGATTTAGATTAAAATCTCGGTAGTTTTGTTTCCTCTTTCGCTTTTGTTTTTTTTGTTTTGTTGTTGTTCGTCGTTTATTATTTCTGTTTTTCGTTCGTTTTAATATAGCTTGTATTGTTTGCTCCCAGTCGCTCCTTCTTTAATGAAAGGCGCCATATTTCTATACTTTTTTTTCGTTTCTTTTAATTTTGTAGTGCTCGAGTAATTAAAATTTCTTTTCCACTTCTTTATCAGAAAATTATCATGGGGAAGCTTGACTGGGTCATCAAAATAATGTTTCATCAGCGGACGGATGGCTTGTTGCTATTATGATACGACCATCAAGCGTGTATCAAATTAATGCCACATGAGATATTTGTTTTATATAAACATTGATTATATCTATAATCATTCCACTTTAACACCATTTTCTTACTATGTTTTGATGAAGTATTTAATCAAATTTTCACTATTTCATATTTCATTTTTTATTATGATAATTACTCTTGTGTCAGAAAAGTTATCTTCCTAAGAACATTTATATAGTTATGAATATTTACACGTCCTCCTGTATACGATAGTTGCTCTTGTTTTATTGTCGCCATACTTAATTTTAAATATATAGTTATACATTGCATAGTGCGGTTTCGATCAGTGCTACTAAGTCAGTGTAAAACGAATAGAGAATTACTAAACAAACTTATATAATGAACAAAATAAAAATAATTTGCAAATAAAAGTATACAAACGCCTTGTTCATTGATAGGTCTAACGCGTTTGATTCCGTCTGGCGCCGAGGTCTCCTATTCAAACATTTCCATCTTAAACTCAACATCCCTCCCTGCCTCATCAACTTAGTCAAGAACCTCCTTGAGAATCTGACCCTCCAAGTCAAAATTCGCGCTTCCTTCTCCAGATCATTCGTCCCACTCCAAGGTGTTCCACAAGGATCACCCATGTCCCCTTGTTGTTTAACATTTGTTCCGACCTGAATAGGCGCGACCCTAATATCTTCGATTCCACCCTTTATATTCTCCAGTTTTCTGCACATATCCTTATCCTGATTCAATAAGTGGCGTTTACAAATAAATCAATCCAAAACAAAACTTTTAGTTCCCCTTCACTGCATTATCCTATACCTCTATTACTTTTGGAAATCTTCCCATCTACTCGTCACTCTTCGTGAAATAATGGGAAACCTGCTAGATCCAAAACTCAACCTTAACTCCTATTCAAAAGAAGTCAAGTCCAAAACAGAGACAAGATTTCGCCACTTTCGATCACTAAGATTACGTACTTCTGAAATGTTCGTCCAATGTAAAATATCCATAAATCCTTCTTCTCTCCCAATGCCGGAACCCTGTTTTGAAAAATCTCTCCTTATCCGAACGTTCTTCCCTTTGAACCAGGATCTGCCATCCAAACAACCTGCTCCATAACATTCCGAATAACCGCCGCTATTGTTCCAGTCCTCGATAGATACCTTTCCGTTTCCCGTAAATTCATCTGAAAAGATTAAAATTTATCCTCTCTCTCCAAATTTTGTATCATTTGAAATCTATTATTATTCAATTATTACACAATCGTTTTTTATTTATATACGTATTAAAATATTGTTATTGATTTTAATAACAAAAGGATTAACTAACTAAATCTTTCTACCCAATTTTATACTTAAATAATCATTGTTTGTCCTCAATTAGTCCGAAAACACTCACTGTACAAGGTATTAGAGTATTTAATTTAAATCCTTATGAAATATGTTCGAAATATTTAGATTTTTGGTGAAAATACAATTGATAATATTTAATCACATACTAAAACTAGATTTTTATTTATACATACATTTTTATTTATTTATACCTTTAACGTACACTTTTTTGCTAAAGTCGATATTCATGTTTTTACTGTCTTTTATTCATTTGATTATATTGATTTATAAAGCATGCAATTTATGATATCTCATTGTGTAACATGAAAATCTGTTTTCATTTAAAAAATAAACAACCTTTTTTACTTAGTTAATTACAATCACTTCTCTACAATCAAATAATTTTAAACTAATGTTTACATAAGTCATAAGTCATTTATGTCAAATTACAGAAACTTCATTTTGCTTTTAATAGAAGATAATAGCATACTTGTAACATAATTGCACGACGTTTACAACATAGAAAGCTATTTACATATAGAAACACCATACAAAGTATGTACATATAATTGTAAACACTGGGTAGCGTCTGTCAGATATTTAATGTTTATTTTTCGCTATAGTTAAACAATATATGACGTTTATATTATTTGGTCAGGTGATATTTTATCAATCGAATGTATAAGAATTCATAACTTAAATTAAAGTTTTTATGGGCCTAGGCACTAGTTAAGTGAATAACAAGCGTTTATCTAATAACTACATTTTAGGAACTTGTCTCGTAAGACATAGGAACTGAACAAAACGGTACTGGATAGACCCATATCTTAATATACTGCAATTCACAAACATTTGAAATATAAAGTTTTCAAAAATTAAATAAATTTAAACAATAAATTATCTTCAATACTCGATAAAATATATATAAGTTCAAGACAATTATAAAAAAGAAAATATTCTGTGCAAGAATGTAAGTATTTTTAAATTGCGAGGAGTGTCAGTCCAACCCAGATATCTTAAGAGAAAGGGATTTGATTAAACTATTTAGACTAAACTATTATTATTACCAATAAATTCGTAAATCATATACATTACTTTATAAAGTGTAGTGGTACCTCGGTATACGTCTGCTTTAGAATACGACCAATTCGGAATACGTCCTGCTTGGACGAGCTATATTTTGCTCGGTATACGACTTACTTAAACTATACGCGCCTTTTATACAATGTTAATATAATATAAAATTATGTAATGTCGCACTTTAGCGAAATTCTAAGGAGAATATAGATACAAAGTTCTTCGGATAGATTTTTAATAAAAATTGCTGATCCTAGTGAAAGACGGCAAAATTCGACTCTTGTCTTCCATATAACAGATTATTTTGTATTTTTTATATATTTAAGTAATAAAGAGAGTTTTATTTGATTTTCATTTAATCATTTAAATAATGTAATAACTTTAAAAATCTATAATATTTTTTATCAGATTGAGCACATATCAGTGTTTATATTATTTTTCAACTCCATTAATATAGCATATCAAGATGATTTTTTTGCACATGAGAATGGATTAATCATTTCTTACATTACTTCTTATGGAAAAGGTTTGGTATAAAATCAAATATCAGTAACGGATTAATGTCATATACCGAGGTTTGACTGTATATAGATTTGATTTATTGAATTCATAATTAAATATCAGTGTTACAAAAATTATTAATAATAAATGAAAATTCTTTTACATAATTGTCAATAAATCTATATTTGTATACAAATGAAATATTATTTATATCGAATTATTTAATTAAAACGGCATGTCGACATGTCTGCTTTTAAAATTACAAAACAAGGTAAATTTTAATTGAGTAAAATTAAAATAATATATTATAGAAGAATATACAATTATTATTATTTAAATAAATAATCGGTTTTTTCTATTATATTGTCTTTTTTTGTGTAATCTGGATTTAAACAGTCCGGATTTTATGAGGTTTTGTTGTTTATTAGATTTACACAAAACTTATAAATCTGAATGTAATGTAAGATATGAGAAGATTGTATATTATTACATAACGTAGTCCAACACCGTAACAGATCGACCCAAGATATTATTACATTAATAATGATAATAATATAATTGAAGCACTTAAACGTCTTAGTAATATGATAAATATTAAATAACAGCAGAAATTTAGCTTAGATATAGATTGAAATAGACTAACAATTAGAATAAAAAAGACGTATTGGAGCGGAATCATATATTAAACGTTGCAATTAGAGGAGTACACACTAAGCTAAAAAACAAAGCACAAAGCAATAAAATTAAAAGGGAGTTTGGTGAAACGATTGCAGAGCAAATAATTGGCGTGTTTCAGTGCCACGACAATAAGTGAAGGCAGAAAATTATAGCCTCGAAGATAATTATGCTTTGTGAAGGAAGAAACGAGCAATTCCAGTAGAATGGGAAACAGTTTTTCGGGAAAGTAACAGAAGCAGCAGCAAGAAAAAAAGGAATGAAATGAAGCAGTAATAAGATGAGAGGAGAGTGAAAAAATGATGAACGGTGCACGCAAATGAGCTCCCAACCCTTCGCTTCGAGCTCGATCCTGCTCCACTAGGTGGGTTTATATAATTGATGTTGTTTTAATGGTGTTTGCAGTAGTGGGAATCACAGGATCAGTAGTTCATTAATAATTAATGAAAGCACGAAACAATTAAAACGCTATCACGACGTCGGATCTGGAGGCGCCGTTCGCGTTTGTTTGCAGTAATATAGTTGATTCCCAAACGTAATATAAATAACGATAGTATAATTAGCACAAAAGCTTTAAGATTTCCCAGGAGATTAATTAAATTGTGATAATTCGTTAATTAGTCGCGTACTTAGCGCCTGTTTTTCCAACTCTCTCTCTCATTCTATATTTCTCCTTCTCATTTTACGAACCATGCAAATACTCATACAAACACATTAGGGTTTATAAATATATTAAAAAACGGGTAGGTTTTACAATTTTCATACAAATTGTAAACGTACTACAGAAATAGTTACACTTATTTGAAACGAAATATATGTTTTCTTCTTCATGGAACTATAAAAATAATGCAAAATAAAACACATAAAATTTAAAACCTCTTTTCAATTTTTTATTGATTATAGAAATCAAAATTTACTTAAAGGAATAAAACTATTTATATCTATTCTAAAATATAATTAGTTTTATTACATTTTCCTGGTAAGGATGGGCTTGGCTTAAAAAAATTGTCCAAAGTTGTTTGTCTTGCCTTCTTGTCTATTTCGTTCTTCAGTGATTTAATTCCTCGAGAAACTTTAGCGCTACGTTTGACGTCAGGAACGATTCAAGGAGGATGTTTATTCCTTGTTCGAAATAGGAAAAAGCTTTCGACAATTTTTTGATGTTAGCTGTTTGGATAAAACAGGCTCTGCCTCTTCATCAAATGCCGGTTCTGCTTGCAACTGAATGAGTTCCTCATATGAAAGGGGTTCCCTATCAGCTTCAAGTAGATCAAGCACATCACGTTCGTTCAAACCTTCAAAGCCAAGATCATGTGCTAGATCCAAAATGTTTTGCTTAATTTCAGGTAGGAAATTAACTTCTGCATCAGTACTTTTTACACATTCTGGTCATACTTTTTTTTTCCAAACATGGTTCATTGTTGTTAATTTTAATTCCTTCCATGATTCACTGACGCTCTCAACAGCATCCTTGATGTTATAGTTTTTCCAAAATGTTTTAATTGAAGATTTACCATCGGTTTCCCTTTTAAGTTTTAGGAAAGTTCGGCGTAGGTCATATGCCTTAAAAGTGGCAATTGCACCCTGATCCATTGGTTGGATCAGAGCTGTTGTATTTTTCGGAAGCTATTCAATTATGCCATCTTCAGATTTGCACCAAAATTAGCAAAACCTTGTTGCTTAAGTTATTGTCTCGCAAATATTTTTTCACTTCTGTACAAAAGTTATTTTTTAACCAATCCTCAAAAGTAGCTTTAGTCATCCAAGCTTTCTTGTCGGATATCCATATGACGGGTAATTGATTTTTATTTAAGAAGCCTTGGATTTTCGGACAAATATATCAAAAGTGGTTTTAGCTTAAAATCACCCGCGGCATTTGCACCAAGTAGCAAAGTTAATCGTTCTTTAGATACCTTATTTTTTTTCCGTTATAGCGAAACATTTTAGGCCGTAAATCGAAAACGTGCCTAATTTGAAGAGTGCCGTTATACCGAAATGCCGTATAAAGAGCGGCCGTATGTAAGAATATGTTTTTTGATATTATTTCTTATATAAATGATTTTTTACTAATAAGGAACCTGTATTTTTTAACCGGTTATTTAAACAAAAAATGATAAACTGTAGCATACAAATGCACACACAAACACAGGGAGTCGAGTCGCAAGCAAACATTATTCCAGTTTGAATGAAATGTATGGGTAAACTGATTTTATTTTTAATATCATTTAATTGGCAATCAATAAAGTAAATTCGGAAATAATTTAAACGTAAATGAATAATTAATTGAAATTTTGTCAAATATTGCTCGGTAATATTTGTATATGTGCACTCATACATTTTAGGGCGCATCCATCCATATGCATGCTACACACACATTAACACACTCACATAAACAAAACCGTATTCACACACATACACACATGTACATTCATATGTATATAAACACATGAATTTATAAATGTAATGATTGAATTTCAGATCTCCGGCCATTTAATAGCATTTACTATTTAAAACACTGACTGTATATATTATTCACATATATTTATTTTGCTGATTAAATATTTAGCCGCATGCGATGGAAACTGGGTTGTCAGCATGCGCTTATGAAAATGTAATTTGTTATACCGGAGAGTTTTCCGGTCCGGCGAAAAACCCGTTATATTACTACATATATTTATATATATATATTTAAACGTATAGTATTTATTCAAAACCAATTATTATTATTACAACCGCCTGCATTTCCCCCCTTCACCGCACGCGAACAATTTTCCACTCGGAAATGCGTGTGCAACAAATTTTCACTCATTATTCGCGATTTTTCTTTTATTTTTTTTGCTAACGTGAAAATCAGTTAGGAACGTTGTCATCGCCGCTGCGGTTACTCCTTCTACCTCTACCATTTGGGTCACTTAAGACCACCCACTCTTCGTTTACGCGTCTTGTAAAGAAAAAGAGAGAAAAAACAAAAACAAACAAACACAACGTATTTCCTTGTTATTCGTTTTGCATACATCGGTTTAAACACATATTTCACCATTCGCTAATTGACTTGGACTCAGCTCAAGCATAGACTAAATATATTACATAATTTGACGCTGTTGATGTATTTATGTAGAAGGTTGCTGATTATATTACAATAACATGTTTTGTTTTATGTCTTGACGTCTTACATTTAACATGACCATCCATTTTTTTAGTAGTATTAGATACATTTTTTAAAAATTTGAATCTTTGAATCAAATACTAAAATAGATTTAATTAAAAGAACTACTTAAATTTCAACTGCCTCCAGAAAAGATACCGAATTTTAAATTGTGACGAATATTTTTACATACTTTCTAAGATACGTTTTTATTCAGTTAGATATGAAATTTGTATAATTTTGTATAAAATAACAAGAAAATTCAATACAAATAATAATTTGTTCTTTGTTTTTTCAAGTAATATAATAGCTGAAATATAAAAAACATTAAATGGTCAAAAGTATACACAATATTATTGAATTTACAAATTATTCCTTAATTTTGAAGAAATTTTCGATTCTTAATGACTTAATTTAGAGTCGATAAAAATAATGGTGATGAAGTTCTTTTTAAACTAAAAAAATATTAATTATAATATTTATTGTAACAGAAAAATTAACAATATATACGTATACAATAATATTCTAATAAAACAAAACAAAAAAAAACATACATAATGCATACATAAACCCATACTTTCGTGCTATACTTTGTCCTGTTTGAATTTTAGTAGTTTATAATAATTAATGAGGCTATTTCCACAAAAGAAACATCTCTTTTCAGGTTTTACTATGAAAATGCATTGATTTGATATCATTAAATAAAAATAATTACAAATTATCTGAATTTGTTGTCAACATTTACTGATAAATTCGGTAATCATATTGGTCGATAAAATGGTTGACCGTAACAAACAATTGAAGCTCTAGTTAAAATAAATCGAAGTAGATTAAATATTGAATAAAAATGTTGCTTGAAGTTGATTTACCATGAATATAATAAACAAACTTATTTGTGTTTAAAAAAGTATTTAGAAAAGTAATTATTTTGCAGTTGCGGTGGAGCTAAGCCGTTTCACGAAAGTCGAACAGTAGCAAAAAAGTGCACATGTTTTGCGAATGGTTTAGAACCGAGGTTTTTATTTGTCTTATGCTGCGGTTTAAGGAGCTATGATGCGGAATACAATGGAAGATCAACAAGGGACCCGTGTCCGTTTCTCCGATTCAGCTCCTCTCTCATCACAGTAGCATGTACTTAAGAAAACTTTGTTGGTAGCTGTATAGTGTGAACTCTCAAGGATTCTCTATGAAAACTCGAAGAATGGCTATGGCTCAAGTAAATATAAATATCTTACCATATGGTTTTCTAAAAAGAGTTTTCCAATTATAGTTAAGTTTAATTTTGAAAATCATTCAAATGTATTTAGTTTTTGTAACAACGTGTTACTTTCTAAGTATTCTTATTAATATAATAGTAGGAGAGATTACCTATAGCTTCAAAAAACCTAACAAGTTACTTACATTTTTTATATAAAGATGTATCTAATATTTCAATTAAATGAACAGCCTACTTCATACAGTGCGGTTAATAAGATTAAACAATATCCTGGACTATTTGAATTTATCGAAGAACTAAATACATTGTAAATTAACCGCTAAAAAAGTCGCTAATCTGTATAAACGAAAAATATTTGTGCAACTAAAATTTATTATAGTTTAATTTAAAATATGGACCTTAGAGAATCCGGACTAATTGAATCAATACTAAGCGATATATAGCTGTATATGTATTCCTTCTAATTAACTTTAAAGATAACAACTGTATTATGCGTTTTACAATGTAATTGTTCAACCGTGTAGAATTGTCTACAAATATACACGCTAATTATGCAACCTGATGAAATGGTATTCGTGACACAATAAATGTAGGTGTGGAGGGTGTTCTCATGGTGACACCTATACAAATACTGTGATATAACAAAAATGTGCCCGACGATGCGACTGTTTTCGTTTTTTAATTGGCGTATCGATAGCAGTCGAGATTGCTTTGAAGGGAGTCTGCGAGAAAAGAAATGGAAAGAGGGTGGATTGAAAGCGCTGGAAGGTAACGATTTAACGAAATACAGCTAGTTATAAAATGATATTTACAATAACGATTTCTTTATACATTCTATTTTTTTAAATGTTGTCAGTTGATTACAAATATATTGTAAAGTTATAGAAGGTATACATTTAATCAGTCACCACACCATTCTTTTGTTTTGTTCCGAGAAGAGGAAAACCTTACAAAGGGACTACGGTGGAATCGTGATAATGTGGGATTTTTACCCATTAAAACCTCTCCTCTTCTTCATCAGAATCCAGGTCCTGTTAAATGTGAATTCTCTGCAACGTACTACACCATACTTGGTAAGTGCTATAGTATCCGTGCATTAAATGAACATTTAGTATGACAACAAATACATTTGTTTATATAAAAGAATGTATGAAACTTATGTATCAAACACTTTAAAAAATGAGAAACTTAGATATACAGTGTGTACAAAGTAGATGTAATGTTTGCATTGTTTTGACAAGACGTTTATTTTTTAGTGTTTGGTGTATTTATGGTTTGTTTGTACAAGTACACGTGTAAGGATTTAACATCTACACTTTTATATAAAGTTATTATATCTAATTACGAGCATTATTTAATTATTAAACTTAATTTTATTTAAATTTACGATTTTAGGTATTTTATTTTACTCATTACGTACATGTAATGACGGTCCTTTTTCAATATTTAATAAATGTGATGTCAAATAACAAGAAAACGGTGCTAGTTATATATCCAGAAGTAGCTGTGTATTAAAGACAGGACATGTTCCTTTATTTAGAGTATTTATCTACAAAAAAGCATGTAAGGTGTCCAAGAATTAAAGAAAAACGTTTTGATCTTTCGATAGCAAGTTTCAAGTAATCGGTGTTTTGGGAGTATATGTTTTTGCAATATTTTTCATGGATACATATGTACGACCTCTAATGGGCCGTGACACCCAATATGTTTTGGAATGTCGTCTTTGACACGTATGTCAAAAGTTCTCCCTAATAGTGGAATATAAGTTAGTGGAGACTTTCGTAAGTTCTTGCTTTTTTATCGAGAAAAAGGAATACCTAAACTTCTGGTACTGCTATGAAGAACAGCTCAGATCATACTTTGTTTAGATGCTGTAGTTAGGCATATCCATAAGGTAGAGGTAGATCTCAGATTACTGCTATAACTAAAGACTGACGTTGGTTTAATGTTAAATAGCCCAGAAAACAGGTATGACATTGTTGCTCTGCACTAAGGAAAAAAGTGAACGGAGACTGGTAGAGGCGAAGCAGGTGGTATTGCAGTTCAATGCTGACACATGTTAGTTAACGAAGTAATGTGCTCGCTCAAAGACTATTAATATTGCAGAAAAAATGGAGTACCAGATCTGGATTGTCATAAAAATAAAGGTATTAGTGGATAGCAATCGCACAGTATTACAATTCCACTTGTAGTTTCTAAGCAAGATTTCTTCTCCTATATAAAAAAGGCTATAAGTTATAGTTATACCTTGTATACAAACTAATCATTTCTGCTACTTGAATCTCAACTAAAAAATATGCTTTATCCTACCTTAGATGTTTGTATCATGAGGTAAACTTGCATTGAACTCAAATAGTTTACGGTTAAGATTAAAAACATTCTTGATGATTATGTTATATTTTGAACCCGGATGCCTGCGGTATACATATAAGTTGCTTGCTCAGTGTTCAGGAAGTATCAGCACTGACTTGTAAACAATGTGTAAGACGTAAGTGCATAATGCATTATTATTTATGGTTATTGTTTCGAATGACGGATAAATAAAAGTGCGAGTGTGAGTATAAAGTATAAAATGAGTAATGCAGCAATTCGTAATACAATTGTGGCGGAGAAAGTTGATTCCGTCGGCTGGGAAAAATAGCGTGTCCTTTGCGGTTTCTGCGGCGCCAGTATCATAAGGGGACAAACCGCAAAGAAGTTTTCCATCCTACTCCAAACCCAACCTCCAACCTCCGGCCGTCTAGATGTACATTATTGCACTTCATTATTACCACAACAATTTACCCGTGCCAAACCGTCATAGACCGGGCACTAATTTATTGCCCATGTTTATTAAATGGACACGTCTCAGATTAAAATGCAAATTTCGCGTTTCATAAATTTCGAAAAGGCTAAACAGCAATGAACGGTAATAGGAAGGAGAAAAAATAAATAAAATAAGAAAGGAGCAAAGATGAAATCGCGCCCCGAGGATAAATCACGGACCCAGTTGGAACCCCCTCGAACATAACGCAATCTCTCCCAGATGACAATGCAACAAGCTAATAAACGCCTCCGTGTAAACGAAATTGTTACGAGTAAGAATTGTTTCTTTGAGATGTTAGGAAACGTGCATATATTCCACTCGTAAAAACATACCTCACCAGTTTAACAACCGTATCTTAGAAGCACACCCCTAGACATAATATAAGAGGAAAACCAACAACAAGAGTTGAGAGAAATGAAGAAAAATAACAATATAAGCAAGAAGCAGTAAAGCTTTTTATAGCACACACTAAATCAGGGCAAAAAATATTTATTATTTTTATTTTGAAACAAGCCTCATGCCAATTATGTTCCGGCTAAAGTCATCGGTTTCAGTACATCTGACACACCTATTATAAGCAAAATACCTTAACAAGCTACCTTCAACCACTACTATACCAGAGATTACTAAACATTTCCTAAGATACAAAGTTATAACATTATTTATCACAATTCACAAAATATATTTATGTATTAATCAATACTGGTACTAATATGTCATTCATTTTAAAGATGAAAACATTATTAACATATCATGAATTAATAACATTTCTTGGAATCATTCAAAATGTATTTATATATTTTTTTTAGAAGAATCTCAGTTATCTGCGGATTAAGCAGGGTATTTTATCTCTATGGCATTAATGGACAAGTGTAAAAGCTACTCCAATACATATATAATTCAGCTTGGGAAGCCCAGATTTTTTAATATCGGTTTAGTCTTGATTACGGCGGAAAATATGACAACGAAAACCATTTCGTGGTTGAAACGAGGCTGAAATAAAATAATTTTATTCGCCGTCGTAAAGATGTTTATGGGGCTCCAATTTGTTGGGTAATTACGGTATGCCCGTGCATTATTAAATTAATTACGTTTAACGGCGAATCTATTTTATTATGGCAATCTTCCGGCGTTAACCAGAACCGACGGGAAGCGGAGTCCGCAAAGATGAAACTAAATAGCAGTTCAATTGCTTAATTTCCATCTTACGTAATTAATTATTCGTTGAAAAGAAAAGGAATGCGGTTAAACGATGTGGCATAAAAGCAAAGTTAATATCGAATTCTCATGAAACCTCTATTAAATTTATGGGTAATTTTTGTTTCTTCCTGAACATGAAATTATACTTGCATTTATTACGCACGTATTCATTTCGAATTGATTGGGTTTTTGTCGAGACTATTACAATTGCAAATCTCAGCTGAGATTATAGTGGTAATGAGCAATAATGCTTGGTTTAAATGCATTTCGATAAAGATATTACGAGGAAATGGTAACGGGAATTCCCAGAGAATTGCGACTCCGTCAAGTATATTTCAGCAATCCAATTTGCGCTAAATAAATATTAGAATTTCATGAATATAGAACGGACTATCGTCTTGTAAGTTTCGAAGAATTTTAATCATTTTTATGGAAATCGATGTTTTACAAAATACAGATTGTTTAAATACTGAAATGCGTATGCTTTCAACTTGTATAGTATTCCCAACCTTCAACCTTGAAATTTTCCAGTATTGTATAATTGTTATGCATTAAGAATTGGTAACATAATTCCTGATTTTAGAATAATAATAAATTTAATTATCCTCTCCCCATACTACCTTCGGTAATCTTCCAATCTACCCGTCGCCCTACGTGAAATACCTAGGAATCCTGCTAGATCCAAAACTCAACCTTAACTCCTATTCAAAAGAACTCAAATCCAAAATTAAGTCAAGATTCCGTCATTTTCAATCCCCAACATTCCATTTCTCCTTCTCTCCCAATGCCTGGATCATATGCTAAAAAATCTCACCGTATCGGAACGTTCCTCCCTTCTTATCCTCACTATAATCCGCCAACCAAACAACCCGGTCTATAACCCTCCGAATGACCTCTTCCATTACAAATCCAAAATTGTTCCAGTCCGTGATAGATACTTCTCCCTTTCCCTTAAATTCATCTCAAAAGACTCTAAATCCATCAACACCCTCCTAAATATAAGTAACCCACACTTAGCATCTATTGTCCCTATAATTATATTTCTTCTTAAAAATTAAATTGTATTTATTTTATATTAAAGTTTTCAATATTTATATTATGATGACTATAATAAGTATGTGAACATTTTACACTACAAAAGTAGTTTTATTTTTCAAACCTTGTGGTTGATAAAAAAAAAATGCATACCACATATATAACAATAACAAAAATTGTAGAAGGTGCTTTGTATTAAGTTTTTATCACTAGTGAATTCAATAAATTAACATAATATGTGGATCACTGATACATACAGAATACTAATTATGCTTTAGCATGTGGGTTTATTATACCCACAATATTTATTATATATTGATAAGAATAAAAATGTACCTAGAGAATGTATATAATGTAAAAAGCAAGCTGTTTGAAAAATATAAATTTATAAAATGTAATTTAATACTAGCATAATAATTATTAATAGTTTAATACTTAGTATTCTAGTTTATACAACACTAAACTAATAAGCTAGAACATTACTCTGTTATAATAATTTTACTTCATTAATTAGCTATTTAGCTAATTTAGCTTAGACAATACTCTGTTATAATACTTTTACTTCATTTATTTGCTATTTAGAACCACAATGCTGGGCCGACATATCCATTAAACACAGTGTTTAGGGACCATTGGTATTTTTTGGATCTACCATTAAAAGTTTCAATTTTAATTAATACTATATATTTTGCCGTGAAGTTTATAAAATGCACAGCCCCTTCTTCCCACGTCTACTTAACTGATTCGTGGACCTACAACATCTTTGCCTTACCATGTAGTGAAAAGTCTCTGAAACTGCATACAACGTGTTGTCATCTGTAATATTAGTACTGCTTTTCTTATGTTACGGCCTTTTGACTGCTTTCGGTCTTATCGGTACCACTAGCTAAATGGTGAACAGTCAATACTCGGTCAGTTTGAACCAACACCTTTCGTATCGGATTTTTGTAATGCAAAGACTCTTAAGCACTTGGCTAAGTGCCCTTACTTTTTAAGATTAAAAATATTTTCTTTATATTTTTTTCATTATAATAAATTATAAAATAGAAAATGTAATTCCAGAGTTGAAAATCACGGAGTGTGTAAGTTTCTGTCGATCACTATTTTTGAATTCTTCCAATTGCCACAATGCGTAGCTGTTTTTTTACTTTATTTATAACCTAAAACTTTCTATATGATGTTTAATTTACTTGTTATTTAACATTACACCCATACCTCGCAATACGGCCGCTCTGTAATCGGCATTTCGCTATAACGGCCCTCTTCAATTAAGGCACGTTTTCGATTTACGGTCTGAAATGTTTCGCTATAATGGCAAAAAAAACTTCACATATTGCCAATCTTACGCAAGCGCAATAATGGATTCCTTATACGGCTTTTCGCTTTGCGACCAAGTTTCATTTATATAAACGAAAAGACTGCGATCAATAATATTTTGTTCTTGAAAAATACAAACAATTTAGTTTACAGCTACTTCAAATTTAACAGTATGCTAAAGATATTATATAATTAGGAGAATGGAGCTTTTATTTTATACCCAAAGTCATTTTTTTTAATATTTAAAAATAAAAATTAAGGTTTGATTATAATAAGATGTTATGTATGGAGATAACAATGTATGGATTTATATATTATTATTAAGTCTTTTATATTTAGCAGTCCAATTTACAAACAGTAGTTTTACAAGGTTTGCATTATTAAAAATATATAATCTACAAAATTTTAAATATTTAATTAGAGTATTTTAATAAATCATCAATAATTTGTGAAAAAAATGAAATAAATCTTAACAGCGTTTGTCACTGTGAGCTGGCAACGTTAACATTATGTCAGCGTTGTGCAATTAAAATAAATTACGAACATATTTTAAAAATAAGTCGTGTTTTATCTACAGGTTGTGTAATTTTAAAACATTTTAATTAGCGTAAAGGAAAACGAAAACGAAAAGAGACGGATGGAATGGGCGAATGGACGACGAAGCGCAGGAATCGAAGAGAAGCAATAAATGTATTTTGTAATTAGCATGGGCGATAAACCGTTCGCTAATTGATTCGTTTAGAGGAAAAGAGAAGATTGGATGTTGGAGAGACGAGCGCGGTGTGATTGAATGTTGGAGAGAGGAGGACGGAGTGAAAGAGAAGGTAATTTCTCGAGGATGACATTTAAAATTGAAACGAATCGAAGGGTTCTCTTCGCAAAATTGGCCCAGAGCTCCCTTCAACAGGATTACGCAACGTGACGGAACGGATCGGAAAGACGGGAGGAGTGTGTGTTTATGGGCGCCGCGGTATTTATAAATTTGTAATAAAAATAACTTATCGCTATTGACACTACATGACCCTGTTTAATGAGTAGTTGAGTAAACACGGGCTTCGCGCAGAGACGAGAGATGACATTAATAATAATTGTTTGAAAAGTTGAAATGTTAATGTACTCGAATTTAATTGGCGGATATAATGATTTTCTAGAAAACACCCGAGTGTTGCGCAAATAGACTTGCGGATTACTCACTTCGCAGCAATATTTGCTCACGGTTTTCCGTCTCTCTTATTTTATTTACATTACTTAATTTTTATTTTACGTAACATCGAATTCCGGGGACGGGGCCCGATAATGATTGAATATTGGCTCGAATACAATAATAATGATGATGATGATCATGATGATGATGACGATGATCCGCGTGCGATAATAATAACAATATGAAAATGAAACGGCTGTTCTGGAAATAATAAAAAAATAAAAATATATGAAAGGAGATTTTGAAGGCACGATAATAATAATAATAATAATAACAATAATAACAGGAACAACAAACAACAACAACGACAAAAAAAAGCATGCAAAACGATGTGAAATGAAACGTTATGGAAACCAGTCCATTGATTCACGATGAGATGAGGAGCGGAGATTGCCGCACGTTTCACACTTTATCTTCCACATTATTTCCATTCCAGATATGAAACTCATGTCATGCTTAAGTATTATTAAACCACTCCAAATCGAAAACGTCAACTTCACTAATCGCTTCGAGCCGAGGCTCTGTAATATTATTATTATTTGCGTTGCACTTTAAAAAGCAATCGCGCGTCGACGGAAAACGAGCAAAAGGAACGAATAATAAAAGAAGACGAAGATAAAAAAAAAGAACAGAATTGGTATTAAAAAAGAAGCACGAAGAGGAACTCTTGTGGCCTGGTTGTGAAAAGCTATTAACATAAAACTGTAATTCCGTATGATTCCGAGATCGATAACGAAACCCACTTGCTAATTAATTTTAATACGTCTCATGATATATAACCGATCGATCAGAAGAAAAAAAATACATGATAATGATACTTGATACTATCCGCACTGATCTTGTAGATAACGACATTTCCAATTACGATTTATATACGTCTACGTTGGAAAGTACATATCAAAATTCCGCAAATTATGGATCATCATATAATAAACAATTGTGAACCGTAACCCTTGCTCCCTATTACTCGTAATGCTGTATCTGTAAGGCGGTAGTCAAGTTATATAATGTAATCAATGTATATTATTCTAGATTTACAGCATTTGAACGACTTTACTGTAATATCCTTATTTTATACTTATTTTACTTAGTTTAGCTTATTTGCGTATAAATATATACCGGATTACAGTGATCTTCTTAACACTTTATTTATATAATAATTGGTAGGTATACTTCCTAATTAACTGTCGACAAAAACAAGTTTTTATATAAATAATATAATACAAAAATAATAATGACATACACCACTTATGATATAATTTTTTTGATCTAAATAATTATGATTGTTACACAAATACTCCAAACCTAAAAATAAGGGTTAAGCATTATATTTAATGATACTTTTTGGGTTGAGACCCCAGTGGCTTGTGAGGCCCGCACTGAGCTTCCTTAGTTAAAACAATAACATAATATTGAAATAATTATATTTTCTTTTTCTATTCTTTGTAATTTTATTATAGTTAATATTTTCTTTGTACTTGTTGTTACAATAATAACATTTATTACTATATTAATAAGAAATCCTAATATCTTAAAATGTATACCACTTGTCATTAATCTAAACAGGTTTTGGACTTGAAGCCCCTAAGTAGAGCCCCACACAGAACTGTCCTATGTTAAACCATAACATTATAAGGGGTCCTAAAATCATAAAATGTATGATGTGTCATACTTATTATTATCTAACTAGTGATTAAGGTTTACAACATTCTTAATGTGGCTTATCAAGAACCGATACTACCCTATCATCGATAAGTATTTGATTTTATTTATTAACTGATAACTTCACTGTATATTTGTACCCGGAACCTCAATATTTAAAGACAACATTTGACTTATTAATAACTGAACGTTACATAATTCTGTTCACATCATCCATATATATTGACTTACATAAGTGCACTTTCTAATTAAAATTTAATTAAATATTAATTTCGTTTTTTGACCTAAATTGAGGCGAATATCAGATTTCATTATAGAATTTCAGATTTCATAGCCTAAAGTGTGGTCAATAATTATGTTTAATAATAATAATAGACATTAATTAATTTTTAATTTAAATATATTTGGATAAAATTTACAAATATTTTTAAATAATCATCCATTAATATTTATCAAACATATTTTATTTTTTAGAAAATTAAGTAACATCTGAATAGACGTATTTTATGTACGTGATTAATACCAATTTTATATAGATTACATTTTTGAGGTTATCGGAAAGTTATAAACAAATTAATATGCGTTGATACCATCTTTGATGTGCTATGCATATATTTAAATATTTTACAGATTAAATAAATTGAGTCTGATAATATTATGTAGTTAAGCAACTTCTGATGTAGATAGAATATAGAAAGTATCGACTCAAGACTAATAGACCTATAAAAGATGGTCAATCATAAATATTCTTATAATTGACCATCTTTTATACCAAACAAGAAAGCGAGGAGTAGTCCATCTCCAGACTACGTTTTGGACACACTCTTGCTCCTGCACATTTCTTCAGAGTGGGATTGTCAGACTTAGAGCAGTGCTTCTTGGGAATGTGGGAACAGTTAACCATATAATTTTGCAATGACCTAAACACATTGAAGCAAATAACACCATGATCTCAACTCTAAACTCAATGAACCAGCAGCTTCTTACATTTCTTGAAATATTATTGGCACAGAACAACTCCAAGTACCAACTTCTCCCTATAAGCACGCACATCTTGCAGTATATCCTACCTAATATTTATATCTAATAATAACAATACCTCACGGCCTCTTGTTCATCCAAATGTTATAGTTGGGATCCCGGCTCCCAGTGTCTGTATGTTACATTCCCTTTACTAGAGAGTCAATTCAAAAAACTAGGTCCCAGTTTTCCAGTCTCATGAATTTTCCACGAGCAACTGGTTTTGCATAGGCCTAGTTTTCAACCATATATAGACATTTCAAAAGATACAAGAAAAAATCACGTCTGAGTTTTCTAGTTACATGGTTTTGCAGATGCCCCGATCTTCACCTTTTTTTGTGGAGTCGTGGTACTGTGGAATTTTTACCCACTAAAACCTCTTTCCTTCTTCGTCAACATCCAGGTCCTGTATCTTGGTACACCGCTGCAATGCTGATTGTCTTTGCTCACTAGCAGTTCCATTGTTTTGCATCAGTGCTGGCCTCCACTGCCATTATCTTGATTGGCTCTTTGCAGTCTCCGTTCATCGTCTTCTTTAACATTTCGCCAACAAGACCTTCTGGTTCCAGCAAGGCACCCAGTTTAGACTTTGCCTCGTGTTTCATCCGTGCCCATCTATTACACTTAAAGAGTGTGTGCATTGGGCTGTCGTCCTCACTATACCAACGCATTTCATCCTCCTTCTTCGAGATGAAATGCAGGTACTTGCCGAAGCATCCATGTCCAGAGAGAGCCTGGCTCAGGTGGCATGTTATTTTTCCGTGTTTCCTTTTTATCCAGTGCTCTATTTCTGGAATTAGATATCAAGTCCAGGTTCTCTTCTCCGACGTATGCCATTTTTCTGCCACTTTTGCAGTAATCTGGCACTGGCATCTTGTTTGTTTATCCCGCTCTGTCTCTCACATCTTTCCTTGACCAGGAGTTCTATTGGTGGCACACTAGTTAATACTTGTACAGCATCCCGGGAAATTGTTCTGTAGGCACTCCTTTTCAGCCTCACTCCTTCTTCCCATATAGGAGCACCGTACAACTTTATAGATTGTGCCACTGCACCGAACAATTTTTTCTTGCTAAACTTCGGCCCCCCTTTATTTAGCATCAGCCTGCTGACAGCCGTTGTTGTTTCTGCTGCCCAAATAGCCTTTGCACTGATGTGCTGGGCGTATTTCAGACTCCTATCAATGGTAACCCCAAGTTACCTGATCTTCACTTATGGCGTCAAAAGTATTCAGCTAAATGAAGTGAAGCTCTCCTAGGCGGGAGACTATTGAAGAAGAATATTATCTTAGTTATTATTGTTTTTTAATAACATCCTTCAATTATCGTATATATAGGGTATTCAAATTACGTCGAAAATGTTCTTATAATTTCAATTAAACTTTTGTTTGCTTCTCACGAATATACATGATATTTATCCGAAGGTAAAGTTTTTTGAAAAACTTTTAAATCATATTGATATTAATAATTTATATTTGCGTCAATTTCATTTTACGAAGAATATTTTCTGACAACATATTATATATACAAAAGATAAAATAAATATATACAAATGTTTAAAAATGTACTTAAAGTGAACAATGACTATTATAAAATTAATTATATAATATTGCAGAATTGATATACAGAAGCAATTTTATTTCATCTAATCCGCATTCTGTAATTGTATAACACTCATGCACACATGAGTTTGAAAACAACACAAGCTAACTAATTAGAGAATATCAACTAAAATTGAGTCTAGGTAAAGTAATATGATTCTGCAGTCCGGGAAATAATTGCGGTGTGTTCGGTACATAATTTCTGAAATTGCAAATTAATTGAAAGTTTATTAATCTACCCTGGGGCAGCTGCACGCAGTTTTCGACCGAATATGGAAATACCCAGAACAAGCGTCATTTTTTTTCCCACCCCTCTTCGAGGATATCCGAGTCTCGTCTGGAGAATTCCCGAAAATCATTTTCCACCGGCGAAAGTTTCTTCAAGCTGTTGGATGCCGGATATGCTACGAGGGAAAAACGTGATAATTTACTGGCTTCAGGTAAAGTAAATATGGTGAGATGAGAAAGACGTGACCTAAATCTGAGAAAACCGAGTTTCAATGCTGTAAGCTGGCAAAAGGTTTTGAATTATTACTCATCACTTACATTATATAGTAATTTATCATCCGCTGTGTACATAGAATAATGTAATAAATAGTTATTGATTAAATGAAAAGAAAAAAAAAAGTTAAACATATAATCAATAATGTTTTCTTAACATTCTTCATATTATATCATGTTATTATGAAATCAATTTTATACAATAAAAATACTGAGAATATAATAACCTTCACATTATATACTAGTACTTGTAAATCTATTGAAAGACCAGATATATGTTGATAATTAATATATTTGTAAACAGAGCCGTAATATTCATTAGGCATATTAGGTAAGCTCTTCATGGGTCATGGCTTTTTGGGACTCACAAGAACTTATTGGACATAATAGAATTAATAGTAAAATACCTTAAATTTATATTAGTATAAACATATTTTTATAGGTGCTAAAACCTAATAAACCATATCATATGACCAATCCAAGCATAATCTGTCACACATTGTTTAACTATTTATAAGGAGGGCCACCTTATCGATTAGGCAAACTAGGTAAGTGCCTAGGGCCCACGAGATCAGCCCTCGTCATCTGCGTAACTGGTGCCTAGGGCCTATGACAACCCAAATGCGGCACTGCTTGTTAGCTGTCATCAAGATGTTTCTATTTATTATAAAATATTGATTTATTTGCATTAATTAAATAGAAAATTTGAATCAATATAATTGTATTAGAAAAATATTAAAATACATTTCAATACAACAAAAAAGATAAAGTTATATCTCTGAATGAATACCAAATAAAATGTTTTTAGAATTTGTAACAAGAAAATATGTTCATACGATTGTATTTTTCAAATGATTATCCGGAATCTTTGTTATTGCTGTGTAAAGTACACCATTAATATGATAATCTTGTTGTTGCGGCAGTTTTTGTGGTTTTCGCTGGAACAAATTGCAAAACTCGTATTATTAATTTTAATAAGAAGTTAAATAACCGAGTTTTAAGAAAGCATATGAATACGAGTTTCATTATTATTTCTTACAATACATTTTATAGTTTGTTTTTGATGAGCAATCAAAATTAAGCGTTTTCCAAACTTTCACAATAATTATGCATCTATTTACAAAAGCCATGAAACAAAAAAAAAGTTTTTTAATATTGTTTATATAATTATTTTTCAGAATACTTAAGATCATATGAAATTGCTCATTCGTTTTTATTTACCTAACGTAGGGTGAAGTTGCGTCAGTCTTCTGAAAAGCCATATAAAAATAAGAACTTATTGTCGCCGTATTATTAATTGGTGTTAACATTGTTTTTATTTATTACAACGAAAATAAAAAATATACATGTTTTTGCTAAATTTTCAAAAATATTTCAAAGTACGACTAATGTTAACATTGTTTTTATTTATTACAACGAAAATAAAAAATATACATGATTTTGCTAAATTTTCAAAAATATTTCAAAGTACGACTAATGAAACAAGTCTTTTAAGTGATAACACCCGAAGCTTAAGTCTTACCTGAAAATAGAATTAAGCCATAACAACAATTATAGTTTAGTTTTTGGTATTAAATATGTATGCATGTATCATATTCAATAAGTACACTCAACTCTGGAGTACTTAAAGACAAGGAAAGATTAACTTTCATGAATTTGTAGTTCCACTTTTTACATACAATTTATTTTTGTCTACTGAAACGATGTAGCAATTTGTCAACCAACTGATAAGTAAGATTTATTAAGCTAGTTGCCCAAAAAAGCTAGTTTCTAAATTGCGCCTTCAAAATTTGACATCATGCCGTAATATTGGCTTAGGTATTTTATATTGACTACATGATTTTCATCGAATCCAATAATACCTTGCGATAGTTTTGGTAAACGCTTTGTCCAGATGTTCTTTTTTCCATCTATTATAAATTCGTTTTGACATATTAATAAATATCTATTGCAAAAATAAGAATGAAAACAATAATAGAATACAGTGGGCAAAAATAATAAGCAACCAATAGGATTTAGGAAACTCGCATGAGTATCCTAAATCCTACTGGTTACTCGCATGAGTACAACTTAGAAGACTGTTTAAGTCATTTGTAAAACAAACATAATTTCGGACTGATTAAATTTAATACGATTTCGTTTAGTACACAAGAATTTGCAACAGATCTTATATTTAGTAAAATAAAACGTGATTTTACCAATAATTTACTTGCAAGATTATTTTCCAAATAAATGTAAAAAAAATAATAAAAGAAACAGTGATAAACTTACCAGATATGAAATTTGTTTACAAAAAAGGAAGATGGAACACGATGAAAAGTCCATACGTACTTCCGGCTTAAATACATATTGTCTTCTCGTTGCTTGAGTGATGCAGCCTTAATACAGCCAATATTCGATAGGTACGACTTAAGTACTGTTTTCTTCCAATAAAATAAATATTTCACCACTTTAGTTTCTTGAATAGGGGGCGCAAATTAAATATCAAATTTATAGTAATTAAAGATTTTCTTGCTGATATTAGTATCGAGTTTATTTTTGAACAGATTACGCAATAACACCGAACGCCGATTATCAATTAATATATTTTATTAGCATGGAATTGTAATAGATTAGTTTAAATAATATATGGATGTAATTCGTAACGTGTGCAATTTAATCTGGACATTGGAATATATGTCGAGTGTGAGTAATATCATGCTAACAATATTATCGAGTTAATCAACATCAAATAATGATATCTGTTCAATAAAACAATCAACACTGTTAAAATATCTTTTTAATGTAAAAAAAAGTTGATATGTGATATTTTTGAAAGCTGTATCAAATAACATGTAACAAAAAAAAAATATGTTGAAATAAATTAATATTCACATAGCAATATGGAAATGAATATAAAACACTAGAATTATTGATGACTAGTTTAAACTATATTTTATATATTGGATATTAAAGCAATTTAATATTATGTATAATCATGAGAATATACAGGAAAAAATAAATAAATATAACAATACATCGCACAGTGCGGTTCAATAAATAGGATATAATACGGTTAGATTTGAAAATTATAAATCAAATTAAATTTTATTTAAGCGAAAATTGTACGTAAACAATTAATATACTAAATTGAAAATATATAATGGTTTTATTGTCATTTTATTGATATAAAATGATAATAAAAATCTATATCCAAAAGACCTTTTCGTTCTTTGTCGTTCATACATTCAAGAAATTTTATGTGTATTTTCTATTATGAAATTCCTCAATTTCAAATAGTCTTTCTAACGATTCTTCTAATTATATGTGGTATTGCTTTTGTTATTATTTAGCATCTTATATAATAATAAAAAAATGTTACAATTTTGATACTTTTCGAATTATCTTCTTGAATGTAAACAACTTATTATTAAAATGTCATTAGAAAAGAACTTTATTATATTTTAAAAGCAATAGCATACAAATGTATTTCTCGATTATGTAAAAGAAGGATAAATTTTCATGTTCGAAACGACACAAATAATTGATTTCTTTTCCTATAGTTATAACAAAAATCTCAGAGTAATAAAATAGTTTTCTTTATGAATTATGTTGTCTTCAAATAATGAGTAATATGCATTTTTTTATCACATTTTCTATTCATGAAGAGTTTTACTCAAGTTAGAGTGATTCTGCAAAACAATAACTAAAAAGAAATTATTCGACTTTGATTAATTTACAGAACTTAGAGATATTTATATTTAAGATTAACTTAGAAAAAATTGTAGTAAACAAACTAGAGCTGAAATTCAGTTAACATTTTGAAAACTGATTAGAGATTAGCCACAAAATTACCAGAAATTTCTGTAAAAAAACTAAGTAAATATATCGAAATAAGTACTATTTTATAAGGTGTACCACATGGTACTATTGTGGGTCTTACTTATACATAATATTGACAAACTAATAATATAATAATAGACTGATCAAAAAAGTGTAAAGTATAAAAAAAATTGTATACACATTATAGCTCAGTTAACTCCTATCTATAATCTATTTTATAGTCATGAACTAGTAAACAAAAATAATATGAATGATTTTACCACAATATTATACAAATATATTTTAGATTAAAAATATTAAAAAAAACGAATTCTACAAAATTATTAATATATCTCTTGGCATTACGACTACACAAAAAAAATCCCATAAAGAATTCAATTTCCTTGTCTCAAGATACAGAGTTTTGGAGTGAACCCATTAAAGTTGCTGTAGGCCCAAGGCACATCTCTTATTTAACAATGAAATATGTGTTCTTGCTTCGAAATTCAAACATTATTTCGTGAGTCTCCAAAAATTTCGTGGTCTCCTAAAATTCCCACAGGCCCTGAGCATAGTTCTTAATGGATAAGATCATCTAGTAGTTAATTTTAATTATGTCAAATTTTGAATGAATTTCTAAAGAAATAAAATTACAACTTATATCGAATGAAATATTAATAAATATTGATAGAAATAATCACCAATGTTATCTAAATGCTACTACTATCTTAAATATACAAGATATTTCACTACTTTTTTTTAGTGGAAAAAATATACTAAAAGTATACTAAGTTTGGTGATAGGATAATGCTAATATTTGATAACTCGTTATTTATTAATATAATGTATAAATTTATATAAGTATAAAAATAATTACAAGGAAAAGTAAGATGAAGTTATGTAAACAAGCAGCTAATCAAATATTTATTTATCGTAATAAATATTTGTAATTTACTGGAGCACAAATATTGACAATGCAGTAGGGAAGTTGAGCCTGGATCTAATTTATTCGGTTGGCCAGGTCCCTTCTTCTCGGGAGAGATGAATCCGATAGATTGGCTACCTTAATATTAAGTGAAATCGGGGGAGGAGAAAACCGAGTGATTGATTTACGTGTAATAAGTGTGAAAGGGGGCGGCGAATCTCTCGGATGGTAATGGGAACCGCAGTTTGGGTTTGACCGAAGACCGCTAACTCGTCGAGACCCGTCCATTCCTCCCGCCCTTCTAGTATCTATCATTAAACAAGCTTCCCTAACCCAACCCAATATATGCGGAATGACCACGTATCCAATTAGACCCTTATTTAATGTATCAATCTCGTCATTACACGATGGAAGAAAATATACACTTTCGGAATTTTTAAGTAGGTCACGAATCATAAATTGCTTTATCCATAATTAATGTATATTTTTTAATATTCATGGATTGCTATCGACTGAACTATCTAAATATTTAAGCAGAAGAGTGAAAACACAATGAAAGAAAATCAACGGTTTTACTCAATTTGTTTCGAAAGGTTAATTATGAATGTAGCATAAACCTCGTTAAATATTTAGAAATTAATCAATTTAATCGATGAATACACATTTTCCGTACTTCAATACATTTTTCTTAATTTTATTACTTACATGAATTGTGAGATATTTGTGTGATTGTACTATTATTTTTAAATAGATCATAAGAAACCAGAACAAAATATGTAAATTCAATAATTATATAAAAAAACTATTTGGTAAGTCAACAATTGTATGATTCATTAACTTAAAATATATTTAATATTTGTATGTAAGCGCCACTATTTGTTGAATCAATGATTGAATCATTTAAAACTTGATTACAAAGTTATGTGGAATTTTATCATTTGATAAAAAAAAACAAATATGGAAATAATATATTTAATATACAATATATTGTACAATATTTGTATTTAATTGAATCAACTTAGGGTTTATCTAAAGCTGTATTCAAAACAATGTAAAATTATATCAGTTAATGCCTGAAATTGAGGAAATTATTTTAACGATAATGTCCAAATGTATTGGATTTTGATCTACTTATAAAAGTAATTAAGAATCATTATATAATATTTTATAAAAGCACTACTATTGATTGCTAGGCAATGGGATTATATGATAAAACTGGATTTAAAAGAGGGATGTTATGTAACATTCTTTCAGGATTTAAAAGGCATTAAATAATTTCAAACTGTTTAATTTAATTAAAGATTAACAAAAACACACAATATTACTGACATTGCATCAATATTTGGTAAAAATTATTTCACTGAAAAATTGTTTTTCAAACCAAAAAATCGATTTTAATTATAAAATTTTAAAATAATATTTACTACATTTTTCGGATAATAAGACACATTAGGATAGAAACAGTTTTGAATTTTACTTTAATTAAATTCAAGATTAATATCAACACATAACATTATTGTCATAAAACTGCAATATTTGGTAAGAATTATTTAATTGTTTTTTCCAACTAAAAAATAGATTTTAATTATAGAATATTTAAACAAACTAGCTGAAAATCTTCTAGTAAAGCAAATACAAACATACAGACTTATAAAGTGCAACATTCTAGACTTACCACATAGATTTAATTAATATTATTATATTGTATAAAATTATTATAAGTTAATTTTTATAGATGGATACTGTTGAGTTCCCCATGTACATGACAATTGTACCGCCGACAAATTTGCTTAATGTCCTATTTGTGATAGATTGTGAATAAATAAATGATATACAAAAAAAAATATACAATATTAATCAAATAATATTTATTAACCCTCCGAATGACCTCCTCTATTCCAAAACTAAAATTATTCCAGTCCTCGATAGATACCTCTCCCTTTCCATTAAATTCATCTCAATAGACTCCAATTTATCCTCTCTTTTCAAATTTTGTATCCCAGGAAATCCATCAACCCCTTCTACATATAAGTATCCCTAAGACTTACCCTATTCCAGTATCTATTATCCCTATAATTACGTTCTTTCCCTTTACCAGAGGCTGCCTTTTTTTGTATAATGATTTTTTTCTTTTCTTGTGCATTTAGTTTCTACGTTGTACATAATATTCATGGGCGACCAATGGTCGATAGCTCTTTGGCCAGAATTTGCTTTTTATATTATTATTATGTTTGGTTTTTTGATGAGCATTATATTTTGTTTTTATAACTGGCCAATAAATTATATTGTATTATAGGGCGATTATTAAAAGAGTTTCTTTGTTAGTTGGAAAAAAATAGGACTTTTAATTTATTATTTACTCAATTCTCAAAATGTATACTATATCAAATAAGTTTCCTGAAAAATAAATTAATATAAAACTAAAATATATACTTTTTATTTCGTTATATTTGAAAATCGGTTTCGTCAATTTTTTAACCGGTTCAATTGCAAAGATTCGAAAACCGTTTATTGAAAAACTGTTTTTTTATATAAATGATAAAATTATAAAAATGATAGATTATCAAAATAACAGCCATTTTAAGAAAGTCAAGAATTCGAACCATAATTTAAAGGAAATGTGTCAATTAGTAATGTTTAATTTTGCATTAAGTTATATGGTAATTAGTGTTTACTTCATAATAGTATTTTAAATTATTCATTATTGAGAAATTATAACTTGTTGTGAGTCTATATTTTGTATAAATTATTAGATAACATATGTTGATTATATAAAGATTGTGATTATATAAATATTAAATTTGGTAGTCAATAATTGCTGATATATTCATAGCGGTGAAGGTGTAAAGACCAAAAAGGAAAGTTAATTGATAATTGGGAGAAGAAAATCAAAAGCAAATGGGAAATTAATTAGCAGAAACAAAATTGCGCCGAGTAGCGTTGGAATGTTTTTAATTAGGCTGACGAAGAGAGAAAAAGAATGAGAGAGAGAGAGATCAAGAAATCTGGCTCCAGTAGCCCGATTCTAAATTTGTCGAATTGATTATTGGCCGTGATTATTTGCGAAAGCGTTGCATAAATGTGTCTAAAAATATAATTTGGGTAATCCATAAATCAGAATGTGTGTGTGTACGTAACACACGCGTTATGCTGTGTTTTATAAATAACTTGCAGCAAAATCGTACGTTCAAATATTTAAATTGATTGATTCAGTTCGGGCAATGCAAACACACATGTACATTTCGACACGTTATTAAACAATCCAATTTCCAGGCCGCACTTTTCAATGGTAAACAGCAACACGGGAAAGCATTAACGTATATCAAAATATACCACCAGTTATTGCCCGACCGCACATTTTATTATATAATAAATACGACATCCACAATTCTATCTTCGACGTGTTTTACGTTGTTTTTCTCCTCTAATTAACATTTAATTACAAAAGTAATTATTTACGAATTGTAATTATTTGCGAATAATAAATGAGTAAAAAAATAGTAATACATTAATGAGATTTTTAACTTTACCAGATTGCAAGAAAGTACACGTTTTTAAGTGTTCATTTATTTAATATTTAATGAAAATGTAATTAAGATTTTTTTATAAAATGCGCATCAAATACTTTGTTTAATGTAATTGTAAAAATTGAGTAATAGTATAGTCTTCGCAATTAAGATAAAAAATTAATGAACAAGTACATTAGAAAAATTAATATAAATCATTTTGTTACAATCAAAGGATTACAATCATAGCGTTTTCATGATTTTCAAACTTTCCTTCGTTTATTGTAGAATTATCTCACTCGCTATTTGTACGTTTATGGAAAAACAAAATTTATTATATAAATATTTGTTTAAGTTTACGGTGTATGAATTATAATTTTAAGTCTGTTACAAAGAAATGATGATTATTAGAATTATAAATTTATTTTATTACCAGAATATGACTTACCGTATTATTCGGATCATAAAACGCATATTTTTATATAAATCGAATGACACAAAGAAACTTTTCTAAAAATCGTGCCATATATTAAGAACACCTCATTCTAAAATTATTGAAATTTTATAATGAAATAATTATAATATCAGTCAAACCAATTATGACATTTATATCGTGTATTTGATAATTGTTTAAAGTTTAGTGAAGCTCGTTTAAAAATAAAATAATTTCACATACAATTGAAATATGTACTCCGCATGAAAACGAAATACGGGATATTCCTAGTATACGTTATAAATATTATTGCAGAAATGATCCTGTGAAGTATGAGCTGGTGAATTCCTTGTATGTGATACTGAGAACGACCTATTATAATTGGCCCACTCTTCGCAATATGCTCCCTCTTACAAATTCTACGTTCGTATAAATATCGGTACGTTCGTGCGAACAAAGAAACAGTATCGTATTTCATTTGTTATATTCACTTAATTTACAGTAATTTGAGTAGATTATGTGTACGTTACCTGAAAACTGCTAATATAGAATTATTAGCATTTACAAATAAAATAAAGACGAGCTAAGTGTATTGATTTACTAAATGTTTCATAATTTAAGAAACTGATTAACAGATGTTACGAATATTACTTTAACATGTATAAAATAATAGCTATAATTTATTTTTGAGGTCCCGCTCAAATACCCGACATTCGAATTCTCGACAATCATTTTTCCTACGCTTAAATTCCCGACATCCGTTATCCCGACTATAACGAATTCCCCGATTGTATCGAATTTCCGACATCCGTTATCCCGACTATATCTACTTCCCGACATTCATTATCCCAACTGTATCTAATTCCCGACATACATTTTATTGGATTTTGAATATTTTCGCGATCGTTTTTTTATAAAGTAATGAGAGATAAACAGAATTTAGTGCAGAATTTGAGTCATGTTTCAAACTGGTCTGGTCATTTGAATAGATTATTTAACTGAAGTACTTTGTGATCGATGGGCAATTGCTATTATCACAAATTATTACATAATTCATTTACTTGAATATTGTTGGTGAAAAATGGAAAACCCGATGTATCATAAATCTTTTATTGAATCGTCTGGTAACTCCACCCCAATGAATAAAAAGAAATATCGTTGTGCTTTAGTAGAACGGAGACTATTTGGCTGAAATACCTTGTCACCGATGGGCAATTGCAATTACCGCTAATTATTACACATTGTAATTAGTATATTGTTAATTATGGTGTTAATTTGTCTGAATGATGATGGTGAAATATGGAATACCCAATGCAAAATCTTTCACAGTAATTTGATACATGCCCCGCAGTCGGGACATCCTCTCCATAAATTTTAACAAGTTGTCGAGTGCTTGCAGCAGCAGCAGCGGCAGATTATTTCTGTTGCTTCCCCTCGGTATCTTTCCGAATGCCCATACCCAGAACACGCATCGGTTTATAAGGTGTAGACCATGTGTCTGTCTGGATGAAAGAAGAAGCGTGTGCACAACACTCGCCTCGCAAGTGGTCACGAAACACCTCGTCCCGAAGAATTTCAAAACTCTTCGGGAAATTTTCGTATGTATCGCTGAGCAAAGAGCATTTATTATGCATTAGTTTGACTCGCGAGATATGTTTATCGATGCAGGGATATTACCAGACTCAGCGTAGCACTGAAATTTTCATGAGGAGCGCATTTCATTCGTGGTCCGAGTTGTTTTCTTTTACTGTAAATAGTTGGTAATCAATATGTGAATGCGGTCTCCGAGGAGGAAGTGTGTATATATGTGAGTCTTCGTTTATTTTTTTCATTCTCTTCGTATACATTTTAATACATTAGAAAGTAATTTGTATGTGAGTGTATGCATATGAATGCATAGTTTGGCTTTGAATGTCTGGATGGTTGGTAGTTTGGTTGGTCGGATGGTTGCTGCATGGTCTCGCTCAGTTGGGAAAGCTGAATAGGCTGAGCACCTTCTAATTATCTTCCGAAGCTGCCAGATAACGGGACAGACGTACTCTCCGAGCTCATAGAATACATAGAAGCTTCGCACACAAGCGGATTATCGCCGCGAATTGTGTAGTTAGAGTCAATATTGTGACGCTGTTTGCGATTACAGCCGCGTGTGTTGAAGATTTTAGCCGAGTTAATATTTGCTTTACAACGGACACCGTTTCCTCCCTTTTCACAATTTCCATCTTTCTCTCTCTCGTACATACATGCTCGACCATACTCTTTCTCTTTTCATCCATCCCTCTATTTCAGTTTCCACAGCATCCACACACATTTATCTGGAACTCTCTCTCTCTTTCTTCCTCGCTCGAGCTCTTTCCGTCTATTTCCACCCTTTACCCAACATTTTCCCCAAGGGACCGCAGCGAAAATGCAGCTCGCAAACTCTTTCCTCTATTTACCCATTTTATTAGCCGAGAGAATTGTTTGGGGGAATTACAACGGAACTAAACCTCCCCGAACCAAAACACGGAAAAGAAGAGGAGAAGATAAAACCGGAAGGATAAATAAAACAAGCAAACAGAAATAAAATGTATAAAAAAAAGAACACGGAAAATGCTTAAGGATTACCATTCGGGTTTGGCGAGCCCTTATTTAAACTGCGGAGGTTTCCTGTTTTTAAGCAAATAACTTTTGGGATTTCTTTCCGTGCCGGACAAACATTAAGCCATTTATTTCACACGGACCTATTATAATTGGCCCTCTCTTCGCTACGTGCTCCCTCTCAATTGCGGCTCATTTATTATTTCCTCTGTAGCCGCACTCGCAACCTATTAAACCCCAACTAGGAAGGATATTAATAGTAATCATATCAAAGGGCATTTGTGTGCAGGTATATTTGTGTTTAAACCAAAGGACTTTATGTAATACTAACAAGTATTTTAGTCTTTTACAATGTCACATTGTTGTCACATCGTTTAAAGCATCAAAGGTCGCTATTTACAACCTCTACTTGTCCTTATCAATTTGAAATTTGCGTACAGTACAAATTTCAGTACTTATCAACGTAATTTTTACATAGTTTAAGTAATTCAATAAACATGGTTTTTAACATTTTTAGGGTAGTAGACTAAATATTTAGAAATCATATATCATTATTTAAAGCATCGGCATTTGTAGCCCTGATTACCTTTATAAATTTGAAGTTTTTAACACCTTGCAAATTTTCTTGAATATAGTTTCAAGAATATTTACATCTCTGTATTCAACATTTTATGCATCTTTTAATTTGAAGTTTCCACTCATAATTAAGATAACAATGAAATGGTCTATTTTATACTGTGAAATAATTATGTCATGATGATTGACAACTCGTTTAAAGAAATAATATCCCACACAATTCCGTAGAATGTTGGTGACAGCACTTCCAAAATTTGTTTTGTTCCCAGAATACGAAGTTACCATGAATTTTAAAGCTTGTATATTTTTAAAGTTATCTTGAAATTTTTTTGCAAAATCAAGGAAGAAGCTACTAAATAGTTGTATATTTAGAAGAATTTTAAAAAAAGCTCATGATAAGAGTATTAAAAGATTATACAACTTATAGAGTATTTTGATTTTTTTCTTAACTTTATTGTATGTCTATTCCTATTTTATTGACTTAACGTTTACAAATAGCGAACATCACATAATATGAAGTTGCAAAAGGTAAAATGTATTTCAATCCTTTTTTGCTAAAACTGATTATACATATTGTTTTTGAATGCAATTACGCAAAATGATGTTAAAATTTACTCCTGGAGCTAATTCTCACAATTGCTCATCTTCTGCATGCCACTTTCGAATTACATCCTTTAAATATTTTTATTTAATTCAGGAAAGTAATTTTTCAGGTCCACTTCTAAATTATTAAGGAAACAAGTCTACTTCTCCATTAGCAACTTACTTTATCTTGAAAGTGAAACAATTTACTTTCGTTGATTAGTATATAGTTGAGACAATTTAAAACATGGAATGTAACTGCTAAGTATTTTACCAATTTTCACACCCATTCCTTGTTCTAGCTAGATTCTCAGCTTAAATCCATCTAAAAAAAAACTTGAAGTTGAAATCTAAGTCCAAATAATTACGAATTTTCAGTGGTGATCACCGACGAATATCGGTCAGAAAAAGTAATTGAGTATGACAACTTCCCGTTTCATCAAGGAAGGCCTTTAATTTAGTGTAACCCATAAAGTCTTTCCGTCCCCCAGAAGTACACGTACCACACTTTGGGAAGCACTAATCTAAATCAATGAAGATTATATTACATATTTGTAAATAACAGCTTTTATTTCATATTTTAAACTTAATATATAAGTAATATTTAGATTATTTAAGTACATCAAAGAAAATATTTTCAAATATTTACGCTTCAAGTACAAACTCTAAAAGTAAACAAATGGGTTTTGCGTCCTGGTATATTTGTTTTGTTAAACCAAAGGACTCTGTGTTTACTGGCAACATATACTTGAGTCTTTTATAATGTCATAGGTTCTCTCACATTAGGATCCAGCTCAGCATCGCCGCAAGCTGCTTTCGCACCGTTTGAAACATCAAAGGCCAGTATTTCCAACCTCTGATTATCTTATCGTCCAAATTACATTTGACATACAAATCAACTTTAGAAGTTAATGTAGTGGGTGTGGCACACATCCAGATACCATAGTAATTAAGAAAAACTAAACAGAATAACATTTTCTTTTAAAGATAATTTAAAATTTTATGAAATAAAGCATAGTATTAATTTATTATACAAGTATACACAATAATTTGAGATGTTTGACAAAATTTATTTTAAGTGTCTTTACAATTGAAACTATTGGAACTCAATGAAAATTCTGTTAAAAAATATATATGTAAATAATATAAATAATACGGGTAGAATAGACAATGGTCAATAGCCATAGTTGAATTGTTATTTCAATTTTATTTTTATTGTATTTGTTACATTGTGTATTGTATTAAGTTTTTTGTTCTTTTTGTATTATATTTTGAAAATTAGTTATGATTAGTTCTGCAAATTATGTGATCGTTTATTATAGGTTCTGATCCTAAGGTTAATTCCCGTTAGGAAGCGTCGGCACCTGCTTTCACACCATTTAAACATCAAAGGCCGGTATTTCCATTCAATGATTATCGTAGGTAAATCAAAGCCTCCATAGCAACATGGATTTTAGCAAGGATTTATAAAGCAATTCATTCAACATTTCGTTAAATCGAGGAAGACATAATAAGAGAATTAGAGAAAAAATGAATCTAAATGAAATAAAGAATTTTCGATTTTTTTTTAAATGTTTTTAGCAAAAGAATTGTCTCTAACCTGCTTGAAGAGTAATTAATTAAATTTCTAAGCATAAGACATAAATGATACACTTAAAACCTTAATATTGATATTTCTATAATACAGATAGCCCTCGCTTTACGCCCCTGCGCAATTCTCCGTATGGCGAATTGAATTCGCAGATTCTCCCAGAATGCTAGACTGATTTTCGTTTCAGCATTGACGGTTTTTGTAAGAACAGAACTGCGACGTAAACCAAGTGCTACTTAAATTGTTCTAAAATCTATGTTGGGCCACATAGAACCTACAGACGGGTCATATCTGGCCCGCGGGCCGCAGTTTACCTATCACTTTCTAATATAGTGAGAATGCATCAGTATAAATAACCCAACTAAAAGTCAGTCAATATATCAGACATTACATTAAAAGTAACTAATTCAGATTGATATAATTCCTTGTATGTCTTTCTGATGTGGTTTATTTCCGTTTACAAAACAATGGACAATTCAGAACTATGCGAATGTCGCAGATGCGCGTATTAAATAAATTATATCAATATTAAAAAAAATACAATATTTTCAAAATTATCTAGAGAATGGCTTATTTGAATTAGTACTCAATTTTGTCAACTCATCAACTAGTTATATTAAATTTATTAGCATTTTTGTCAAAATCATGAAAATAAAATTCAAACCAAAAAAAATCTCAATTGTAATTACAATGAAAATAAAATATAGCACTTCTAAATATTTAATGAAATATAAAAAATGTATTATATTTCATAAAGTAGTATTAAATGTGAAAAATATTTGACCCAATTTGGTTCAATAAATATGTATAAATTTAACAACTTACTGATTTTATATTCTATTTCATATCATTTAGCATAACATTTTAACATGAATTGAAATACCAATAAAGGTATGCAAATAACACATTTGAACGAGTATCATTTCCGTTTGATTTTTACTAACCTTTATTGTATTATTAATATGCATTCAATACAATAAAATTTATTATTAACATTTCAATTATGAATAATTTATATAAAAAATTGAATACTGATCGATAACAATCGTTTTGAATTAATGATATAACAATTATAATTATACAATATTTGCTAATAAATTTAAATATATAATGAATACCTATAATTAATTTATCAATATTTTTAATTAATTACTGTACATAAATTTGAAGAAATACAAATTTAATTATTTTTTTTACTCTACATTCCGATATTTATGTTTATAAAAAAACATAAACTATAATTTATTTGTAACTTAAAAAAAAAGTTCCTAAATATTTATAGTATAATTATAAATAGAATATTTTATTCACAGATATTCACTATTTTTTTATATTTCTAATTATTACTATTTTTGTTTGGAATTTTCTTGATTTCTTTTTCAATTAATTGGCTTTTATAGAATGCACTTGTTTTTAGTTTTTATAAGACTTTTAAGTTAATTATAAATTGTGTACTCTCTTGGCAGAAAGACCAAGGTTGTTAGCGATTTGGACCAATTTGGACCAATAAAGATGTTGAAATAAAATGGAATAAATAATATAATATAATTTATTGGTCAGTTATAAAAGAACAATATAATTCTAAATATAACCAAATATAATAATAATAATAATAATAAAGAAAAGGCTGGCTAAAGGGCTATCGACCATTAGTATTTCCGACTGTGAATATTATACATAATGTAGAAATGAACAAGGAAAAAAAACATTCACAAAAGGCAGCCTCTGGGAATGAGAACGGGCATAATTACAGAGATTATAGATACTGGAATAGGGTAAGTCTGAGATATTTATATTTAGGTGGGGTTGATGGATTTCGAGCAATACAAAATTTGAAAAGAGAGGATACATTTGAGTGTTTTGATATGAACTTAAGGGAAAAGGAGAGGTATCTATCGAGGACTGGAACAATTGTTGTTTGGATGGCGGATCCTGGTGAGTATACGAAGGTAGGAACGCTCGGACACGGAGAGACTTTTCAGAACAGGGTTCCGGCATTGTGAGATATTCGAGGATTAGACGGCAGATATCCATTATAGATGGATGTTTTACATTTGATGGATAATACATGTCTTAATTTTGGATTCGTGTTTTTTTTGAATGAAATATTTTAAATAAATTAATATTTGATTAAATGTTCTATATAACAAACTTATTCAACATAAAATGTAATTAATTATAAATTAATAATTAAAATATCAAATAAAAATAAATGTAAAAAATATGAAATCGATTATTATATTTTAAATAAATTTGATACATATAATATTATTCGCATGCTAGAAAATTATCGTCTTTTTATTGTTGATAATTGCACTAAATTTGCATTTGATAAATGTAAACAAAATATCAATACCACAACTTTAAAAGGTACTTATTGAACATATTTAACTTTAAATAGTTATTATATTTAACATTATTTATTTATATTTTAAACCAGTATTTTCTAAATAAGAATAAAAAATAGTTTATAGTTACTACTTGAAAATTTAATAATTATGTGTAAATCCTAAATAACGTAGTACTAATGATGGCAGGTGCACTTTTAAATTGAATAAACATTTTCGAGAAAGTTTTCTAATTTTAGACATGAATTAAAATAAGTGGTTCCCTTATATTTTATTTATAAGTTGTGAAGGAAAGATGCAACCTTGAATATTTAATAATAAACAAAATGTAAATCTAACTCGATCCATCCAGACAGCTGCGTCCACTAGGTGTCCGTAATCTAGTGAAAGAAAGTAGAAGGCTGAGGAAAACTGAGGAAATCATATATATCTGGGAGGCTCTTTGAGGTCAAATACAAAGAAGAACTGACGACTATACGTCCAATCTTTTCCGGAGTTACGTAGGGAAGTGCCTGTGGTCCCTTGCTGTACTTGATATTCACGGCTGATCTTCCAACCTCTGAGCAAGTCACTGTGGCCAAATTTGCTGATGACACTGTTGTTATGGCATCCCATCCAAGCCCAAGAACAGCCTCACATATGCTTCAAGAAAACCTGAACAACGTTTCTGGGTATGTATCTCGATAGACGCCTGACGTGGAGGAAACACTTACTAATAAAGAGGAAACAGCCGGACCTGAAATTAAAAGGGTTCCACTGGCTAATGGGAAAATACTCGCCAACCTCTGTTGAGAATAAATTACTTTTATACAAGACTATCATAAAGCCTCTTTGGACTTATGGCATACAACTTTGGGGCTCTGCCTGCAATTCAAGCAAGCATTGATGTGATGGTTTCAGTCGAAGACGCCCAGAGCATTTGCCAATGCTCCTTGGTACTCCACAAATGAATACATACACCACTACACTAACTTCAGTTTTGTAAAGGAAGTGATAGCTAAACTCAGCACTAAATATCAACATCGGCTGGAGGACCATCCAAACCAATTAGCTACTGAATTAACACATATAGAATCACTTCGACGAAGACTGAAAGGTTTTAAACCACACGATCCACCTAATCGTTTTGGGATTATTGATAATTAAAAATTACCTGCTATAATATATGCATGAGTGAATTTATTTTAAGTTTGTTAGTAGAGTTTGGTCGTTGGATCAATCTCTAATAATCTTCTGTTTTTCATTTTACATTTTGTTATTACTAGAGCTTATTATCTGATTTTTTTTGTTAATATTTGTACAAAGAGTTAGTGGCCGAAATCTTTCAAATAATAATTTATTGTTTTCTAAATTTATTTGAAAAGTTATATGAATCATAGACCAAACAGGCAATTTCTAGCAATACCTAGCTCCACTGCTATAACCAAAATATATTTAATACTTGATGCGTCTGTTTAAAACTGGTATTGCAATTATTTAACTAATAACATGTAATTTATATTTATTATATTAGAACTACATTGTTATTATTGAAACATCAAAAGTTATATTTCCTGTATATTCTAAAAAATCGTCAACTATTAATTGTTTTATTCAATTATTTAAATTAGTACGATTAAAATATTATTTCCCTTGTCTAAATAAAATTGTCTAACATGCAAATATTACTTTTCAATTATTTCAAACAGAGATATAATAATTTCCTCATTTCACTTCAGATTTATATTCGCATTGAAAAATAAAAGTAAGTAGTTCCATAGTTAAACGCTTTTGAATTAACTTGTATATATATATATAAAAACAAAACAACTTTAAATAAAATTATTTATGTAATAATCATTAAATTTTGATTGCAAATCTTATTATATATTTGATTGAAATATTAAAATTTCAAATAATTTTACCAATTTTATGATTGCCTAATTTCAAGATTTTTTAAAATCATAAGCAACTACTAAATAAAATCAATTATTAGGGTAAAATAAAAGAGTACTAAGTGATATTTCAGACCATTTATATCAATAATAGATAAATATTAAGCATAAATAATACACAGAATACTTGATAGTTAACTTATGTACATGTGTATAAGTGTCAAAAATAATAGCTTAGTAGCAGTTGTTTTCTTTTTTTGTTTATTTTTGTTACAATATTATTGTATAAGTACATATTGTTAATTTATGCTCATATTTAAGAAACGCCTTTCAGAAGAAATAACAATTTTAGCTTAAGAAATTGAAAGCAATTTAATTTTAAAATAATTGCCACTAAAAAAAAGTACTTGGTAATAAAATTTAAATCCATTTTTCTAAATACAATAAGTTCATTATTATGATTTATACCAGAGAAACGTATGTGAAATGTCAAATCAATTTAGACAAAACAGTTGAACCAGAAGTCTTCGAATAATTAGAGCCGAATCGAACATGAATTAGATTCAATAGTCGGATCACAGTAATTCCCGAACAAATTGGATGGAATTGATTCATATCTGCGGGTCCCATTAAATCCGATTAAGAAATATTCCTAAATGAGCATCGCGCGTCACAAAACCCATCTAGAAATTCGCAATTTGCATCAACGTGAAATTCCGAACATCGAAAACCGGTTTTCCGCATTCACACTCGTTGTTATTATTATTATTCAAACGGTTTGCCGTAATCAAGGCTGCGCATGATTCGCAATTAAAAACGTGATTCAGTTATTGGTAAAAAAAAGGAGAAAGAGAGGGAGAGAGAACACAATCAGGCCGGGAACAGCAGCAAACGGAAAACGTCAAAAAAAAGAAGAGAGTAAAACAAAAGTTGACGAGTTTGAGGAATCGACGTACCAGACAACACAACGAAAATACCGGTATTGATGAATATTTGAAATTGCATAATAACACGAGCGAGAAATGAAACGCAAATAAGCGAAATGGCATTATCATAAATGAAATACATAATAACAAGTTATCGGAACACAAATTTATGATAATTTCCGATAATAAATGCCGTAGATTACAAGATATCGAATATAATTAGTCCGCAATTTACGGGCCGCATTCCTTGAACGTATCGTTCGCTTTTTTTTTTATTTTCATTTATCCTTTTTTTATTCGCCCTAATAACACGTAATTTAACTCCGTGTAGGATATTATCTGTCTTATTAGACCCACTCGTAATTATTATAATGGTGTAATTAATAATAATATGCATGCATACTGCGAGTCCATATTGAAATAGTTGAAAGGTAAAGAGGGAAAGGTGGAGACATACGTGCGCTAGTTGTGGAGGAAAGAGTGAGGTCGAGGATGAAGTAGGTGTACCAGAAGTGTACGACGAAGAAACACAGGTGGAAAGAGAGATAGACTGGAAGAAACAACGTCGAGAAAATCGTTTAATAATTTACGTTTGTTCGACGCGGCTGTATTGAAACACAAATACTAAAACCTTCCTCTCTTTTAAATTAAATACACTGAATACACTCGCACTCCGATGTATTTACATTGGTATTCCTCGGTATACCGGGGGCCCCCACAGACAATAGCTATTCCATTTCTCTTCTCAGTTTATATCTCTCGAACTTGGCGAAACCGAATCATAATGGGAGACAACCAGTTTATACTTCGGCACATACATTATGCATGTATCACAATTGTAACCTCCTTATTTCCACGTACACTGCGTTCAGCGCAAACCCCCTCCCACCCCCGACGCCGGCACCCTGCGACGATGATGAAACTTTCCGCTTCATCAATCCAGAGTAGTTAAGACGCTGCGGAATTGAATAAACTAATTACCAACGCCGATCCGAAACCTTATAATTAGACACCTGTAGACGTATAACTAAATTATTATAATTGGACTCTCCAACTCTCTTTCTCTCCATCTCACTGTTTTTATTTTCTGTTACCTTTTGAATTTCAAGCACGTTTACGGCTTATTAAAATATTTCACAATTTATCCTCCTCATTAACCGCATGGAAAAAAATGTGACACACGGGTAATTTACAAACTGGCAGCCACGAATGCAATGTGCACGGTAATTGAATAATTTCTTGGGATCTTCAATTATTTATGTATGAGGTAAAGGAAAAAAATCAATTGGTCGTGGTGTGGTTACGGTACGATTACTTGTTTCTTATTTGAGGCTGTATAATAAATACTAATTATATGCATTAATAAGAACACAGGTGATATTAAATAACTTACATCACACCTGTATAGCACCATGAATTTATCCAATTACAGAATAATTAGGGACGATGAAAAGAAATGTACTTTTAACATGACCTAATTATTATAAGAGGTAATTCACTTGAAAACAAAAAAAGGAAATAAGATAATAGTATGACAATTGTATCGGACCATTACTATAATTAAATTTCATTATTATATCAGAAGAAACATTAATTCCGACAAATTTTATTTAACACAACCTCAGTTTGATATTTAATTGATTCATTGCTTCAAAATAGAGAAGAAACTGTTCTAAAACTTTTGAGAATTATTTTAAAAAAAACAATACTGCCTAAAAATGGACGTTCTATAAAAAAAATTCTTCAGCATAAGAAATATTTTCGGATTATATATATGAATAGTTAAATAATTTTCATAATTCATAAATATATTTTTTCAGAAAATATATGAAAATATTAAACTAACTTGCCATTAAGAATTGTACTTTATAATATTTTGCGTCATAAAGAATTTGCACCTAGGTACTTAGAAAGTTTTATAAAAAAGAGGCTTTATACCAGTTTTCTTCAATACGATTTATCTAAATATGTTCTAAAAATGTTGGGTTGTAATTTCATTAGAATTTTGGTTTAGACAACATTGCTTACATTAGACAGTTATAATTTTACTTTTGAGAGCTATGGAAGTTATCAAAATAAAAAAATCAACAAATAAAATGGTACTTCGGAGGAGAAGAACAGAAGTTCACAAAAAGAGGTTTAAAATGGTTTACTTCAATTTAAATATAGGATGTTTCTAAATGTATGCAATTTATAAAATTCTTTAGATAAACAATACACGATTTTGTATATTATTCATATTACCTTTTTAATAGTATTTTTCCATAACATAACTGTTGACTTGCTATTCAAATCGTTCTAAGTTCATAAATTATATTTATAATAATGTTCTTATCAATCTACCAAAGAAAGAGTACACTTTTGTTACTTTGGTAGATTGATAAGAACATAGTTTTCAAAGAGTGTAATACAACTATGATGAGATAATAAGTAGTTATAATAAAATATAAAATTTGGACAGAGAATTACACTTGACAGTTAACTGACATTTATGATTTCACTGCTTTTAACTAAAAGGAGTGTAGTTCAAATGATCAGATAAATTAAAAAACTCACGTTTGCACCTTAATTTCATAATCAGTTCTTCTACACTTCAGAAAGTAGATCTAGATGTTTCACAATTGTTCTTAAAGTCTTCCAATTTTGGTAATAAACACCTTAAAACACCGAACAGAAAAACCTATTTTACACTTCCAATTGACATAACAACTTTTCTTTCATTTAACAACAAAAAATCTCATCTACAACTATAACTAGATTTATGTTGTGTCAAAAAAATAGGCGCAATTCATTACGGCTCTACCTGTTAGATATTTTCATGTATATCTCAATTTTTCATTTCGATGGAACATATTTCATAGTTCTAATATTAGTATCATAATTAGCAAAAAAGTTACCTGAAATAACCTAACTAAAACAAATATTTAGGAGCAGTAGTATCTAAAATAATATAAATATTCTATAATTTAATGATATAATGATTCTAATATGTATCTAATTATTAAATCGAGTTAATTTTTATAATTTCCATTATGTAATTAAATATTTTGCAATGAAAAATGCCAGAAGATTATTTTATAATACAGTGGTAACTAGACATACGAGATTAATTCGTTCCGTAACCTTCGTTCCTCGTATGTCAAATTGCTCGTATATCAAAGCAATTTTTTGTAAACAAAAAAACGCAAACCCAACATATCAAAAATGCTACGAAAACGAGGAAAACAAGCTCACAGACTAAGGTCTAGTCTGTGGTGGGAAAAACTGTTAGTGTCGTGTGCAGCGGTGTAGTGTGCAATTCCTCGTATCTCAAATCTTGCACTCATCTCAAAGCAAAATATCGCTTGCTTGGCGGCTCGTATCTCAAAACACTCGTATATTAAGGCACTCGTATATCGAGGTACCACTGAACTCTATAAATATAATATAATTCTTTTTTAACAGTAAACATTTTTTGAATACGGTCCTTCACAATTCTTAAGTCCGGCCCTGCCTATTCTAAAAAAAATGAATAGCAATTTATTCAAAACATCAGCATTACAAAATATTATACATTCTTGTAAAATTATCATTAAACAGATGAATAGTATTAAAAATATTCATAGAAAATAAAAAGTATTGATAGATAATTATAAAGCTATTTCATAAATGGAAAATGCAGTTAGATAATTGATCTTGTCGGCAGGTGGTAGTCTTTCAAAGGCAATCATGTATTTATGATATAAATTGTCTAGAAGTAAATTTATCTTATTATCAGGGTGCCCGTTTTTCTTCCAGTCCTATTTATTCTCATATAACATATACTTAAACTTAATTAAACATGATCAATCTGAATGTATACAATAAATAAACTCATAATAAAACCGTAACATGAAAATACGCTCTTTCATATATAAAACATTCCGTTAGTACAAAACAATACTGTAATTAATCCAGATCGAAATTTAGTTCACCAGTTTTTTGTTTGTTGCTGTTGTACATTTATATATAAAAAAAATATACCATTAACAGTGTCAGGTAAATTGTTCCCATATATTGCAACATGCACAATTACAACACAATGTCCGACTGGTTTGCAATTTGTCATCGGTCACCAAATAAACACTCACGTACAATGGACTCGTACATACACATATTTTATTATACATTCATTTGTATACATATTTTTTTTACGTAATCATTTCCCCCTTTCTAATTGATTATCTAATGCGCCACTGTTTCAATATTACACAGAACTCGTTTAATCCAAACTAATTATATTAAAGCAGCGGTATTTCTTCCTCTCGCCTTCAACGACGTTCGGAATTTCACAAGATAAATATTTAACATAATCCGTACACTGACAGGAAATCTCCAATCTTTTATACAATTTTAATTAGTTTATTACATCACGCGAGTTAAATGAACTGAGAAATGTATAAGCGATTTAATTTATTATTATTTTTTTGCAATGATTTTACAATTATGTGAACGCGTTTGAGTACGATAATGTTTGTGGTTATTCGAGGATAGCTTCGTCGCTATAACCAGTCGCTCGTTAAATTCCACTACACGGGGCTTTAACGCAGAAGTTTCCACCATTGGGTCACCCGAAACCTCAGCATAAACTTTAATTAACGAAGCAGTTAAACGTCACATCCTAATTACCAAACATTATCATATCCATCAATTCTACGTTAAATTAAATTCCAAAATAAACTTTCCCCTTTTTTATATTCACGTTATTTGTAATGTCATGTACATAACAAATTCCCTTTTTAATTTTGTGCACGGTCGAGCAGCAACTTTTCAGCAAATTATGAGATCCGAGGTGAAAGTATCTCGGCTCAGCTGTTGACGTGGCAATTACAATTGCTAATTTAAAGCGCAATCATGTGACAAGTATAGCGAAATTAAGGAAGATGGATTGACTGATTCATTGAAAAGTGTTACAGATTTTTTTTTCATGAAATGACGGATGAATTGGACACGTGCAGAACTGGAATGCGAAGGACCTTCGGAATCGAAAAATAAAATAAATAAATAAATGCGTTGAACAGCAAATTTTATTTCTACAATTCAATACCCACTTGATGTGTAATTGGATTAATCCGCGTCGTTTCGAAGATTATTGGTTTCAAGAGCAACCGAGCCATTTATACTTCCTAGAATTCTCTTATCTTAATTCCAGTTCTTTGTTGAAGTGGAATATTGCATTACAACCACATTTATTTATGTTCGGGTGCTTCTAACGTCGACTCATACATTTTATCCTACTTTCCAAGATTTCTCCTCGTGACCCAACAAATATAATTTAACGTGTGAAGTTGGAAATTTGCTTTAAAAAATTAATAGTTATTACTCGCACAGTAGGCGATAATTAACTAATTACGTTAAAAAACGTATTGCACTTTAGATATGTACAGAAACGCTGTTACATTATCATCATAAAATTTGTATTTTCTTACTATTTATAAAGATAATTAATTTTAGTTATTCACATTTTTTAAAATTAAAAATATGACTTAATATTTCAATTAAAATTTAATTGTATACAATTATGTACAGTTTGAGATATACCTATTCATTTATTTTTTTAATATATTATTTTGTATATGTAAATACAGATTTTGTCTTTTTCTTTTAATTTGTCAAGAAATAATATTTCACTTTTATGTAAGAATAGTTTAGTTCTGAGACATAACTTGTTTACAGAAAACTTTATCATAATAAAAGCAATAAAGTTGAAACGAGTTGGTTTCGTTTACTCTAAAATGTCATTTTGTAAACAACTTGTTTATCAGTCCTGTACTTGGTTGTAAGTTGTGAAAAGCTATTATTGAGTTCGAAAAGGACGTACAATTGAAGTGTCCCAGTCCAAATTTATGAGACAATTTTGGGGAAAAAATATAAAAGAAAATAAGAAACATCCTTTTACTGTGAAAATCGTGATAAAATCAGGTGTATTTCCAAAAGAACAGTTTTTTTTTTACTGGAAACGTTTATATAATCAAAAAATTTAATTCTTAGTTTCTTTAAAGCTACTACATTACTGAAGGATTAGACCAGTGAACAACAATATTTTACATTAATTTTTAAAGTGAAATCATCAAACTCTCATTAAAACAATAATAATGAAAAAGAAACAAACTAGTTTAATACATGTCTTGAAATGAAAATGTTGAAGATTGTTCAGTAACCAAAACATTATGCACCAAAGATATTTAATAAAACATATAGTCTTCCAACTTAGCACCAAAATACAATTTATATAATTATTGAATATATGTGAAATTACTAATACACCCATACCTCGCTATACGGCCGTTCATTATACGGCATTTCGCTATAACGGCCCTCTTCAATTAAGGCTCTTTTTTGATTTACGGCCTAATATGTTTCGCTATAACGGCAGAAAAAAAAATTTTCAATGTCGATATATTACCAATCTTGCGCAAGCGCAATAAATGATTCGCTTTGCGGCCAAGTTCTATCCAAGTTTTTATCAGTCCGGATATAACAATATTGTACAGTTTAAGAATTTTACAGATTGAACAAAATATTTTTTTAATACTACACAAAATTATTTATTGTCAAGTAGAAGATGCAATATTTTTTGACATTTTAAAATTATTTAATAAATTGTCGATAAATGAAAAAGAATAGCAAATAAATTTGATATTATTACTTAATAAAGTAAGTATTAGTTTTAAATGAGCTATATCATTCAAGCATTACTTAGAAATAGGAACAGTAGACAATAATATATACTTAAATAGTAGTACATAATAAGATTTATAGTAGTATTATTATTATTTGCTAGACATCTACAGTGAAATTGCAAATAGTGGAAATAGAATAGAATGTTTACATATGAAAAATAAAAGTTTTCTGTTGGAATAGCGATAAAACGTGTAAATTTGCTAATAGGATGCATTTCATAATTGTACAAATATATGGAACAATGCGAGGGCACTTAGAGTTTTATTGTTTTAATAAATGTAATAGACGAGATTCGGTTATCTGCGAATAAACAGAGAACAAAGTAGGATAACACAATTTATATGAAATTGTGACAAAATGCTTTCATAAATTGAAGCAATCTAAAGCTATTTGCACTATCAATATGAAACAACAGCGACGCAAGAGAGAGCGAGAGTTGTGTGAATACATATATATATATGAAAAAAAACACGAGGAACTTATCAGAGACCATCGACAAACAAAATAATCGCTCCGCATATTTACATAACACCATATTGATATCGCTGCAAAGCTTCAGAAATAATCCATAGTGTAAATGTTTGACGATTATACGAGATTTAATCAACAACAACGAAAACAAAAGAAAAAAACAAGAGAAGCGGGGAAAATTACAACAAAAGCAACAACGACGTGAGTGAGTGGTGAATCAAAATGAAATGAACGGTTTCGTTCGAAAATTTTATTAATTAAAACCATCCGGGCCGCCGCATTCAAAAGGCATTTTCATTCCGAATACGAATCCAGTTGTTGTTGCTGTTGCTGTTGTTATATAACAAGAAAAACGAGATTGTGATGCGGCAGCGTATCAAATTTAAATGTAGCCTCTACGCTCGAGAGGAGCTCTTCTCCGCCTTTGCCATCCTCTCGTCTGGACTTGTCCTGTCTCTCTCCTCATCATCGGTACAAGTGTTCCGAGCAGCTCCCGTAACGTAAAACCATTAAACTATGTAATAATCATCACCAGCATGTTTTTCGTATCCTCTTTTGTGATAAGAAAGGACAGTTAAACGAAGTTATTCCGAGCGAATGCCTTTGCTGCATTTTTTTTATGGAGGTGCATCGGCGGAAAATACTTTTAGAGAAGAATTTTTACAATGTTAAGCATGCAGCTAAATGGTTATTCCACTTCGATACTCCAGATTTCCACGTGATATGAATTTTAACAATCATTTACACGTTATTTCTATTTAGTTATCGTTATTTAAAGAAAATTAATAGTTGGTTGTTGTTGTTTTAGAATTTCTCAAATTTGTAAAGAAAATATTTCAATTACAATGTTAATAAAGCAACATATAAAAAATGGGTTTTAACTTAAGTTTCTAAATACCAATCAGTTTAGAAATACACACATACCTCGCTTTACGGCCTAGACACGATTCTCAAAAGTTGGCCGCAAAGCGAAAAATCAATTATTGCGCAAGATTGGGAACATGTAGATATATCGACATCGAAAAACGTTTTTTTTGCCGTTATAGCGAAGTATTTTATGCCGTAAATTGAAAACGTGCCTCAATTGAAGAGGGCCGTTATAGCGAAATGCCGTATAAAGAGCGGCAGTGTAGTTAATTATCAAAAATATTAAAAATATTTTGAGAAAACCAATACAATTATTTGTAAAATTTTCACTTTATTTATTTATTTAAACATCTTCATTAGATCTAAGTGCTATCGACGCAGGTCTTTCTATTCAGATTATGAAATCAACAAAATAATATGTGCAAATTGGGATTGAAAATGGTAAAATATTCTTATAACTGCTAAAATTTCCTTTTCCAGATTCTGATATAAAATATTTATTACTACAAATAATAGTAATAATAATTAGAATTTACTTATTAATTATTATAATCAGTTATACAGATATTTATAAAAACTATTTTTTTAATTTTTCTAATTATGAAAATAATTATTAATATCATTGCTCCTTGCATAATTTTAACAATGTACACTATTAAATATTTTATGACATTATTATTTGCAGAAATAATTGTTTAAGAAATTATAAGAAGAACAATAAAAATATAAAGTAAATATTATAAATATTCCAAAAAAATAAAATCGCTTTTAAAAACTAATAAACCTTTTTTTCTTTGTATTAATTTTACAATAATTAGTCTAATTTCTAACAATGTAGAATACGTTACATATAAAATGTAAACATTTCCGAATCTATTTTTTTGTTTTCCATTCGGACAATATTTAATCTTGCGTAAAGCATTTCGATTGGGATCGAATTACTGATCAAACAATGTAGCAGGTTCTCGTTCCACCTTTTTTTCATCTTTGTTCTTCTTCACAGCTCCTCTATTTTAACGTCTTCATTAGACCCACATTGTAAATTCTAGAATTGAGTAAACAATACCATTATTTGATACTTTTATTCTAAGTTTTATTTATTTTGTTGTAACGTAGATTATTTGAAAATATTATTTATTAACAATTTTATATTTAAATATTGAAATTCTTTCAGAAGTTATGATAATTAATTATATTTTTTTGTAGAAATCTTGTATCAAATCATTACTGCTAAAATGTATTTAGCAATACGATTACTGTTATGTGGATGGTTAATTATATTTCGTGTCTCGTTTTCATGTAAAATAAAGACATATAACTGAAAAATTTGAATTAGTTCGTATATTTTTGTTTAATGACAGCTGTCACCTTTTGTTAAATCAAGGAACTGATGAAATACAATTAGAAATTGGATCACTGAAACTAACTCTAAATTATATTTCATGTATGATTTAATTCCAAAGTAAAGATATAAATACAATAAAATGATATGATAACAGTTGTCACCATGTGTCAAATCAAGAAACCGATCAAATATTCTTAGCTGCAAAAAGGTTAAGAAACACTGTTCTAATTTATACTTCATGTAACATTTTGTTTCAAAGTAAAGACATACTTACAAAAGCAAGATAAGATAACTTTCCATGTTGCTTTTAAGCACATAAAATAAAACAGCATTGAAACGACATAAGCAGCGAAGTAGCTTTCCAAATTCTACCTACCAATTCCGAGATAATTATTTATAAATAGAATTATTAAATAGCTTTTAACGTGCTAACGAGCAAACCAAATAAATGATTCAACGTATAAATTATGTTAATCAATTCATTAGCATGTACACATGACACAACAACACACACACACACACAAAAATATATATATATACGCCAGGTAAAAAAAATAATGTGAGTAATAAGTAAATTCGCGGAGAAGTAAATGTTTGTTGATCGTTCACATTTCTCTGCGTTGTCGTCTGGGTTTATTTGAACACGGTTTTGGTTTTAAAACCGCCCAACAATATGAAAAAAAAAATCGACCGAATGAAATTTTTCGGAATGTACCACACTCTATTATTTGCACGAAACATTTCCGAGAGGTTAGTGCGAATGTTTCGCATTTCGTCACGTGAGAAAAGATGAATACACGTGAATAATAAAAGGACGAACAAAAATGCAAACAAAATAAAGAATCCAAGCAATTGATTGATATCTATGTAGGAGTGTAATCAAACACACGTTACTCACGTTGAGTAAATATTGCGTAAGTGTTTTGATTTGATTTGGAAATCGATTTACAAGTTTTTTTTTTAAATCCAATTTCTTTCTGACCAAACAAATAAATGACCATTAAAAAGTAACTTATCAGCTTCATAATCTTTTAATACTTCTTACATTGATGATACGAAATCCTTTCTGACATGTTTATTCATTAATAATATTTATCTTGCCACTTGTATACAATCGATGATAGGATTTAGAGCTTCTGTCCTTCTCTAATAATACTCTAATGCACACATTTTTTACAGTATCGCACCTTATCGTAAACGCAATTACTTCGCAGCAAATGTATTTATAATGTTCATTATCTTATGTGCACATTATCTTGCTAATAAAACAATAATAAATCAAATTGCTTCGGTGTATAATTTACAATTTAATTAATGACGAATGTTTATCCTCGAGAAACTAATTATGGTTACGCAAATAAACTTATCTATTGATACTTTACATAAACTTCTTGAATATTCATAATTAAGATAGCTATGTTGAGCATAGATTTAGTAATAAAATAGAAAATATTGCTAATTTTTAAGAAATACAGTTTTTAAAATTATTTTCAAATCCCATCATTATACACTAGAAATTTTAATACAATATTAGCTTCTTTGAATAAATATTTATTGTAACAGTTTGACAATATTTTTTTCATTTAACTTATGATATTTAATCTATTTATTCTACTTAACTATAATGTATAATCTAAAAATAAGTATAACTCAATTAATGGAATTAATACCTAAAAAAATAGAATTAAATTACTTCAATTATTAAATATTGTTATATTTGAATTTTACAAGATTGAATTCAAAGAATTTATAAATTTAACTATACGAATGTACAAAGAGATCAAAACATGTAGAAAAACATTTCTAGCAACAGGCAAATAAGATTTGTATCATTTCCAAAAAGTGTATAATTTTAATTTTTCTACATATTATTAGAAATAACAATACTTTATACAATGTATTAATTATAATTAACATATTAACATTTAAAAATAATAATAATATACATTGACTTTATTAATTATTCTCCAAAAGAACTGTACATAAAGATAACTACTCATATTTTAAACTTAAAATATGAATAAATTCGACAAAAACCTCCAACTTATTTACATGTTAAATGAATAATGCATATTTATAATTATTACTAATAATTTCAGGAAATAGAGATTTTAAAAGTACTAAAAAATATAGTTCAGTAAAAAAATAAAGCAGGAAATGATATAAAGTTCACTTCCTGTTGCTTTAGACTTACATTTATATTTTTCCATAAATACATTTATCTGATTGTGCAAATTTGCAAGGCAAACTGTTTTCATGTTTTATATATATCTGATTATTAATATTTACTATTACAATTAAAATGCAGCATGACATATTATTGAATAAAAAGTTCATTTATTTTTGTATGTTATCTCAGATTAATTAAGATTAACTAAAAATAATATCCATTACAATAATCATTCTAAGAGTAAACAAAAATAAATTTGAAAAAATATTTTCTTCTAAGAAATACCTAGTTGTTTTCACTAATATTTTTTCTATCTGAATTATTATTTCATTTTGTTTATATGATTTTATTGACAAAAATGAGGTAGACTGTTTGGAAAATTATATTCATATTATGGTAAAAGTATTTTCTATGCCCTCATAAAATGCAGTCATTACGCGTTAATATTACGTAACATAACAAAAAGAAAATGAATCGTATTCCGATTGAGTAAACTAATGTTGTGTTTGGTTGAGTAAGCTCGCAATATGTAGAAAGTAGAGGAAATCGATACAATAATTGAATTAATTTATACTATTATGGATAAAGTAATACTCTTGTAACATTATTTTTGTTGCATAACAAATGTCTGTAATGTACATCAAGCATACTTTATCAACATAATATATTTGTCAGTTTCTTAAAGTATTCTTTTTTATATAATATAGTCCGAATTCAGTATAATCCGGCTTTAACACTTTGAAAACATAATTGAGCAAAATAATACAGTTGGTGTAAAATTTCTGGAATATTTTTCAGTTCAAAATATTCATCTGTGCTTCTTGTATTTTCATGTTTCAATGAGATGAAAGAAATTTTCTAGAAGGATCGTCCAATGAGTTGCTTCTTGGAAAGATAAACGTTGGGCATGCAATTTACCATGAACTTAACACCTCGGCCTAAGAAAAGTAAGATGGGTATGATTACACGAACAACACTTTTTCAAGATAAAAATAAATAATGAACAAGGTTTCTGGCTTTAAATGTTTTCGAGAAATTATCAAATATTTTAGTTAAAAAATCTTTAAAAAAATATTTAAAAACTACTATTTATGCAAAACACAAGAAATACTGAAATATTAATTAAAAAATAATTGTTGTATATAAAATTAGTTTGATAATGAATATATTCAATGGCATTTTATCTATCAAGAATTTTTATTTAATTCTATGCTTTTTAAATTGCATCTCTTTTTATCAAATAGTAATTGCTGTTGAATTTAGTTATTGCGTATCTGTTTTAAATTAATATTAGTAATATGAATTATTTTCTCAGTATCATCTATTAACTAGTTAAAGAACTATATTACGAAAATAGTATCTGCTAATGGTTTTATCGTGTATCAGGGCCGTATTATGCTTTAGACCAAGGTTTTCCAAACGTTTTCTCGAATAATTTGTGAATTTTCACTAAACGCAATGTTTATTTTGCAGGGTTGGTTATTACAAAGAATCAATAAAATTTTCAAAAAATATATAAATAACTTTAATTATTTATTTAGTAATTATTTCATTCCGGATTATCACGGAACATCTATTAACACTAATGGTCCTCGGATCATAGCTTGGGAAACTCTGCTTTAGACACAGTGACTATAGGATTATGAACATATAGTGGTACCTCGACATACGAGTTTAATTCGTTCCGTAACCTTGCTCGTATGTCAAATTGCTCGTATCTCAAATCAATTAGTCTAAGGTGGGAGAAACTATTGGTGTCGTATGCAACACTACACCGCTGCGATTCCTCGTATCTCAAATCTTGCTCTCATCTGAAAGCAAAATATCGCTCGTTCGGCGGCTCGTATCTCAAAACACTCGTATATTAGGGCACTCGTATATCGAGGTACCACTGTATTTGAAGCTCACGAAAGCATTTGAATTATAATTAAGAATCTATATTTTATTTTGACGTTTTAACATTCTTCACACCTTTTACCTACATCTATTTAGAGAATTCGTGAGCCATATGATCTTAATTTATGTCCCTGTTAGGAATCCTAATATTTATCTTTAAGCAGATCCATTATTTGTTCTGGTAAATTTGGTAATAACGAATATTTGTATATCAAAAATATAAATTGTTATTGAAAATCAATAAAGGATTGAAAAGATCGCTTGATTATGTGTTTATATCCCGCATAACTTTTTATACCCGGCCACGCAAATAGTCATGTTTATTCAATTAACAGGTGTTTCCAATCAACAAACAATAAAACGTACCATGAATTTAGTTGAAACAAAGTTATAGCTTATGTTAATAGAATTACTAGCAGGACTTATATGTCGATTATATCATTGCATCACTGCTATTCCATTTCATTGCAGAATGTTCAATAAATTTTATTATAATTTGTCACTTCGTAGGTCAAAGTCCAAAGTATTTATTGTACAACTTTATTAAAATGTATACAATGGCAAATGCAATAGATAATATATTTATTTATTTAGAAAAATAGAATAAAATGTGATATTATTGTACAATTTATTATAAAATGATGAATATATAAAAATCTAGAAAGTTAAGGCTACATTTCTTTTGTTTTCAATAAAATAGTTATCGTAATTATAAATACTACCATATTTAATAACTTGTTTAAAAAAATGTATCTTAAATCTGTAAAGTTAAAAAAAATAAGTTAAATCTATAACCACCCACCAAGTTTTTAGACCACATTTTTTTCTTCTATATTATTATATTATTTCAAACAATTTAAAGAACAAAAAACATTTTGTTAATTATATTATATTGCCTATTTACTAATAAACAAAATATGTTAAAAGTTAGTTAATTATATTAAAATCGAACAAATTTAATCAAAATAGCAGAAATAAAAAAAAACAAAATAATTTATGTATAAGACATTAATTTATTTTGCATAAATTAAAAATAAACAACATATTCCAATAATCTATATTTTATGAACAAAAAAAATAAGATTAGTGAATTTAAATGATTGTAAATCAACGATATTTAAGAAGTTAATAAAAAGTGATCAACAAAAATCTTACATTAAAAAAATATATAATTTATACAGCCTAGAACAATTTTGATAAACAACAGATTAATTTATTTGGAATGTATTTACAAAAAAAACTGACTCCATTAACTAAATCATTTCAATAATCAATATTTATAGTCTTACAAAACGAAAGTAGCTTAGATTTTTTTGTTGTTCTCGCAACACGTTGAGATTAGCTTTTTTCAGTCAATATATAAATTATACGCTCTTCTGTTTGAATATATAATTTGAGTAGGTAATTTATTCGGTTCGGTATTTAATTTAACTATTTTTTTTACTTCTTCTCTCTCTCACCACACTAAATCATAATCACATGATCCGCAGATAAATAAATCTTACCATGCAGATACTTTTAACATGTTGTTTATACGATTATAAACAGGTTTCCATTGAGAACTCAGTAATTACATATTAAGTTGAGTGAGAAAGAGAAACAACTGAGTGTGACGCGATAATTGCAATCATTCATACTTAATTTATTCAAGCTGAAAAGAAAGAAAACAATAAGTTAATCTATTAGTTGGAATTGTAAATATTTAGGCATTTTAGATGCCAATACCACAATTCGTAGCTTTTCAAAATTTCCTATTTATTGTCGAAGAAAAGATAAAAAAATACATTTATTTTCCAGAATTTATAATTTTTGATATTTGATTTTCAAATTAATGAAGTTCTTCCAAAAATAAAGAAAATAAATAAATTTGTAAATTGAAAAAATCGAATGTTGATTGATAGATATTTAAATTAAATTTTAAATTATATTTTAATACCATTTAATTTATACAAAGATAACGAATAATAATATTAAATACGTAAAATTCGTATATTCTCTTTAAGATTGAACTTTTACTATTAGTAATAAATTTAGGTGATTGCAGGAATTTGCTAATGTTTAAGGTATTATTTTTTTATATTGGGATTTAAATGCATTTGAAGGATATAAGATACGGTTTTTTCCTGTATTTTTAGTTAGCTTTTTAAGTGTTTTTATTCCTTAGCGTTTTATTGTTTTGTTGTTGAAGAGAGCGAAGCCACAAAATGTGACAGAATCTTAACTCAACATTAGTAATAGGATCAACGGGCGGTTTCAACAAATTGGATATTGCTGGGGAGTGTGTGAGAAGACTGTGAGTGTGTGTGCATGAGCGAAAGAGGAAGGAGGATGGAAAGATTGCGAGTGTGGACGAGAGGGAAAGAGAAAAGGGACTCGAAGCGTGTAATCTGAGAAAGTACATCCCCGGTGTTTGGAGCAGGTCAGGCCAACAGAGCAAGGCAGCATCAAGACCAAAAGAACACACACACACACAGAGAGAGAAAAAGAGAGGTTCCCTTTTCAATGGATTCCACGAAACCGAGTGCCCATTATACACAAAAACACGTAGCCGAGCGGAGGCGAAAATAAAAAGGCGAAATAATTTGAGGCGATCGAGGAAAGTCTATTGGAAATGGATTTTGTCCCTTCTCCTCCTTCATTCTATCTTTCTTCATTTCTTTCTTTCTTTCCTTTTTGTTTGCTCCCCGTTGTTGGGTTTTCGGGATGCGGAACGGGGGTTAATATGAATTTCCGTGGCACGTTCACTCTCGGATGCCTCCCTGCTGCCGCCTGCATTATGAGATAAAATCCCCTTTGTGTTTTTATAACTTCGCGAAAAAAAAATGTATATGTATATGTATATAAAAAAGAAATAAATAAAATTCCCCCGGTGTTTTGGGGACCGCCTGTTTCGGGCGCAGAAAGCTCTGCGAAACGTTCAACATCTTTATGGGCTTAGATTGTATCGTCGGAGGGCACCGAAAATCTTAAAATAACAGCAGATGGCTTAACATCGCTCGAATTCCTCGCCGGAGTACAATTCCACATGAAGACCGCATCTCAAGCAAATTTCTCTATTGTATTGTATTTCTCTTATAATTCAGAGCTTACCACAATTTACTAAGAACTAATTAATTTCAAGAATCACGAAAATAATGTTATATTCACTTCAGCAGAAATGGATAAAAAAAAAACAGAACATATTTCATACAATAGCAATAAAATAAAAATATATAAGCTCACAAAAGGGCTAAGACTTTCAGCATCTTTCAGCACTAAACCAAATATATATTTTGAGATTTTACAGTCCCATTTAGTTGCTATTACAACTCTATTCTGATATTTCGTGCTTTTCATGTTATATCTCTTGTACAATTATATTTATAACGAAAACTGTAATAATTTTATTATATTTAATGATTTATATCATTGATGCAATTAAATGGTATTTTGACAAAATTTATTATCTAGATCATGTTATCTTCAAGAAGTCGTTTATTTTTATGTTATTGCAACAATGGCTTTTGTGTTGTCTGGTTATCATTAATACAATGTATTTTCCTATACGTATCATTTTGTGAATATGTTCCTAAAATCTGAACAAGAACTGTTTCAAACTGTTTTGATTAATTTGGTCTTTAATAACAATGAATGAGTTAACTTATTTTGTATGATAACAATAATTAAAAATGCATTATAATTATGATCTGCAACTTTTTCTAGTTGAAGTAGGAAAGTTTTTGGTTCTGAAATGGTGACCGGACCGGATATCCGAGATTTTGTATGAATAGAACATCTGGTCTATAGACGTTGGTTATGGTTAATAATTTTAAATTGTATTATGATTATTGATCATTGTTTTTTTCATCTTTTATTTCATCCTCTATTATTTCTCTATTTCTCATACATGAACATGTCTTACGTAAGAAAATCTTCTGGAAAACTTCTCTGTGGTGACTAAATTCGATTGGGAGTAATTGTGTTTCTTCTTGTTCCATTTGAGCAGAACTTTTATATAATCTGTCCGTGAGGTATGATTTCAGGATGAGAAGTGGAAAAGAAAATCAGCATATCTGGGTTAATACGGAAAGAGCCCATTTGCTTGGAGCCTTTTGTGTACTTGTGTAAAAGTGGCATCGATCGGCAGGCAAATCCCGCGACTCGGAGGACTTAAAGGAGGTGGTGGTGGAGTCGACGTGGGGAGGGTGTCGCAAAAATATGGCCAAAGACTAATTTAATCCGGGCAGCGGGTTTAAACGGCGAATTGGATGGAAATTGGATATTTCGTCGCCGCTGCAAACCGAATGGTTAATGAACCAAAAACTGTAATTAGAAACGGCCACGGTCTGCCCGGTTTTCTTTAAATAATTCCCGACGTCGTGACGAAGGGTGGACCCCCGGTCTACTGCATCGATTATTTATTATCGCGCGTCTCCGAGATGGATATTGGCGCGCGCTCCCCGCCAGCAATATTAATTAGTCGAAATTCGTCGTAATGAAATTATTATTGAATGAGTGTGGGAAAGGGGGCAGGTCGTTTTCTGGATCGATTCCGACCCGCTGAGGTGCTCTCTGCATTCTCTCCCTCTCTCGCAATTCCCTCCCTTTCTCACAAACGCTCTGTGTATGTTTGTGGATGTGGAAAACGGGGTAGCGTAATTAATGATTGATTCGTCGAATTAATTGTAACCTGTATGCATGGCTGGTTTGGCGGTGTTGATGTTGGTTGGTTTTGGTGGTACGTGCGTGCGTGTGTGTATGATGGGGATTATTTTTTGTTGTTTTGGTTTGTGGTAATTGTGTGAAGATGCAGGGGTGGTTTCGTTTGCGGATGAGGTATGGGCATGGA
>JAFMTC010000233.1:130884-147952 GCA_018845635.1 Nicrophorus orbicollis
AACGCCTCCCCCCTTTAAGTATACGCTTGGACTGTCTTGAAAAGATGAGAATCGTACTGCGAATTTCTAGTTCCTTAAGATTATGTGCGCGTCTCTGTCTGCGGCATTGTTGGGGGCGTGCGGCGTCTCCGTCTGCGGCATCGGAAAGAGACGGCGCGATACGCATTCATGGGCAGAAAGGAAGAAAGATTAAAGGCCCAGGCGTAGTCCACGTGGATCGGACGAGCCGATGCCAGGACGAGCTCCGACCAATGAGGACTGCGCGGAGGACGCCCATTTACTTAAAGGATAAAGAGCGGCACTTTGGCGTTGGTGCGATAAGGAAGGAGTTGAGGTAGTCCTCGTCTCGCTAATGGGTTATATATAGGCATGTCCTTGTCGCCGGAGTAGCTACTATAATAGTGCCGGCTTAATGTGTATGTAGGTATAGTATACACACGGCAGTACGGGGCCCCAACCTTACCTCACTACTTACATACGCCAGCATGTGTAAGGTACAGTGTCAACACACATGTACTGCCATGTGTGAGGTACACTCCGCACCCGAAAACCTCCAGATGCGTTATTTAGTTTATTAGCAATCCTGTACCAACAATTTGCTGACTCCGGCCTGCATAAAGGTTAATTATGGTACAACCTTTTTAAAAGTTCAGGTATATTTTAACGTCCGCCGTTAAATGTACGATGTAGACATTCGTTACACTCGTGATTTAGATTATTATACCTGCAACATCTGTATTTTAATACACACACTTATTATGATCATCATCATCACCATCGTTCCTCCCCTCACCTTCATTTACATTATCATCTCACTCGACCGCAAATAAATAAATATCACAAAAACACAATCATCTCAACTAACTATTGCTTAAACTACTATTTATCGAAAGTGTCACCTTACATCAGTGGTGGCCAATCCGTAGCATGCCAACATAGCTCAAATTAAGATGTGACTCATGTTATCAACTCGTGCTTGCACATTTGTTTCACCTAAACAATATTTACTTAAAACTGAAACAATAAATTGTAAATTAACTCAAACTAACTTAAAGTTGGAAACCTTATCTTTAAATTAATGAACAGGACAATCTTATAAAATCTTGTTTCAATATTATGAGAATATAGTTATTTATTTCAAATCTAATCCATTTGAACAGTATTCAAATTATTGATTGTATTTTAAAATAATTTATTGCTTGAACAATCATAAATATATTTAAGTATTTATTTAAGGATTAAGAATTCTAGTTTTATTACATAATAATTCTAGGATTATGGTTTGAAATCAAATAAATGAATTATTATAAGTTAAAAAAAATATTCGAGTTTAGTCAAAAATATCTTAATTTATCGAAGATATATATTTAGAATAAGTTATTTGTTGTAATTGCACTCAAAGATACTGATATTTTGTTCATCTAACAATGGATTAGATGTAATCACATATTCATTGTTATCATTTTTAAATCCTAGTATTATCTAATTCGTAAATCATACCCTACTCTGATATGTATAAGAACATATATAAAATTGTTGTTTGTAGCACCATCAAACCTAAAATAAAACGAATATGTTTTCGGTTTCTTCTTCAAGACATTTCCCCTTGGATTCTACATACCAATTCCCATTCTTTTTTCTGTGTAAAAACCTTTTTCCTTTTTTTTCTAGTTCCCCTTGCGTATTAGTATTCACCTCCTCAACACATCGGAAAGGAACGTTCCTTTGAAGTGCTCTTTTATTTTACGGAATACCTAAAATGTAGCGTGCTTCTATATCCGGGAAATAAAATGTTCGTTCAAGCGTTGTAATTTATTTATAAAATATCTAAAAGCTTTCATAATCTTATTTTGTATTAATTTTTAATCAACCATCAGTTAACGTAAATATTGCATACATAAATTATAGTATATTAAACGCATGTATGTTAATTGAACGATTAACATAAATATCTTCGTTCGAACAAAATTTCATACGAACGTACACATTTTAGTCAGGATTCAATCCGATAACATCATTTTAAGCAGAAACAAACATTTAAGTACTTAATTTGTTATAACGACGTACGTATTATTGAATAAACATTAAATGCACGCTAATTAGATTACTATATTATATATGCAAAAACATTTACACTTTGTCCGGACAACGTACAATCCTTTCGTCAAGCTACTTAATCATATGTATATCATTCTTTATAGAAGATAAAACAGTTAACTCATATATGCATCATATATATAATATTCCTTCCATAGATAAACTAAAAGTATTTATGAATGGTAGAAAAAAGATTTATTTGAAAGAAACATTTAACATGTGAAATTGAAATTTGAAACGTCATCCGTCATTTATCCGTCAATTTAATCCTCGCGCCATTTCGCTACACTATTACATTTCATCGTGTAATCGCATTGACATAATTCAAAATCAATTAGCAGATGTTTTTAGACGGTCGTAGAATGCGATGAAGTGGAACTCACACATTTCCACCCCTCGACTTTTGCTTCCCCTATCTCGAACACACATACATAAACACACATCCATATAAGTCACGTTCCGAATTCTAAATGACTATTTACATAAATATTTCACTCGCATTCTCAAGGAAAACCCTCGAACAACTGCCTTTTTATGGCCACCCCACGCCAACCAGATCCGTCCACACATAAAACACCTTTTAATGATCGTAACTGGTTTTGAAAGCAAGCTAAACAATCAATAACTATAACCACTATAATCCAATTCTTTTATTTCCCTTTTTTATCGTAGATCACAATGCTGCATTTACCTCTACCACACAGCGACGTGTTATTATATGCTTTAGTCATTTCGTATGCATTAATGTGTAATAAAAGGCCTATAATTTATTCAGATCTCTTCGATTTTCTGGAAGTGACTTTATTTCAAAATACTAGTTAATTAACCGTTTGTTTTATATAAAACTTCATTCTTTTCTTATTTTATACAACCCATAATTATTTAATTGCATTTTGCATCATTAATGTTAAATACCTCATAATTGTTCGATATTTCAATAGAATAATACATCTTACTTAGTCATATTTTATTTTCATCAATTAGCAAGTACAGTCGTTATATTTTTAATGCAATTTCGATATGTACATTATGTGTTTATTTTTTTAATAAAAGCATATCTTGACTGACATTTTATTGAATTAAAAGACATAATCGTGTAATAATGAAAGGTGACCAAACCTGTTATTTTTTTTTGAATTTCTAGCTAATTTTGATAAGATGTCCCAAAATGTATTATTGTCCCATCTGGATACCAAAGGTCAGAGTTTCCCAAACTGTTCCTGCAACTAGAACATTTAAATGTATGTTCCTTTGAAAGAGTATGCCAGTGCAAACATAGAAATCTACAAAAAGCACTTATTTCTTGTAAGATTATGAACATTGCTACATCAATCAGAAGCTTACTTTTACAAATAACTATATTTAGTTTAATTATATCCACCTTAAATAAGTATGCAATCTATTAAATAATTGATAACGCTAGTAGTTTATAGAAAGCTATGAAAAATAAAAAGCTTTATTAAAATGTTACAGATTTATTGAAACATTGGGGGAATATATATATATTTTTGAGAGGTTTACTTATGCCCATGAGAAAAAAAGTCAAAGAATGCCGTCGGCGATAAACGTGATTTATTTTATTGTTATTGAATGGGGGACTTATTTAAGCCGCATTTGCTCCCATTTGCAGTCGACATATTTCCCGCAGCCCTGATTTAGAGCCTTTTATTAATTTTTCGTCTGGAAAATACCCTCATCTCATGGTGCAAACTATTATCGGCGGGAGACTTTTTTTTTATTAATTTCAGCTGTCTACCGTTATATTTTTATTAACAGAAAGTTTGAATTTTGTCAGTCCTCTGTTGACATTCATTTTTTCGACACATGTTCTCATTTATTTCATCTCCTGCGGCGTTCAAGTCGATTTTTTTCAGAGAATTTAGAAAATGGTACTCCAGAATAAGGTTCCTTGTAACTTATGTCACCCGTTTATCTTTTGACAGTTTCTGTCAGTTCAGTTGGACGTTGATTGAATACACACACATACATTGTAAGATTATAGTTTAAAAAAAATAAAAAGCAAATATTTCCAAAATTTTATTTCGAATCATGAAATTATATATTTTTGGATTCTGAATATTGTAAAGTATTGAAAGAATCATTTTAAAGAAAGTGCCATATGGTTAATACAGTATTTAAGTACAGACGGGTATAACTGTGTTCCCGAAAGGGTCCTAATGTTTTGTGTTGTTCCATAAACTCCCTACAGGATCCTCAAAGGAACCTGAAATTTACAATACGACACCTGTTCACACCTTAATAGGTTAGGTAACGTTTTCCCTTAGATACTTAAGCTTTTGGAAAGTCTACGGTGTTTAGGCCAAGGAGATTTACGGCTATCCTTTATTTTGTAATGCCGCAGGGTTCCGCAATCCATGATTGAACGTTACAAAGGACTTTTATGTGTCCTACAAGGTTTGTTTCCGCATCTGGAAATCTAAGATCTTTATTTAAATATTTAGGTAATCTTTGAATAAAATATGTGGAATAGTAGAAGGAATTTTCTTTATTCTAAAGAGTGTCTTGTGCATATTTCTAAATTTATTCAAACTTCATCAAACTAATCAACCTATCTCCTGATTTAAACATGTACTATACTTACACCATTTCACTTTTACATGGTTTTAATATAATGGGTTTTGTATGCTTAATAAAACTTTCAAATCATGTGATTTTCACGATTTCGATTTTCACACTTTTCTGAGGAACATTTTTACACTCAAATTGAGGAATAGGTGTATTGTTTTTGCCTTTCAATATTTTTGTTTGGTATATAAAACCTTAAAGAAAGAAACAAAGAATTGAATTACAAAGTTTGACATGTTACTAATACGATTTGCATGTCCTATCTGAATACAATGAATAAATTGTAGTTGTACGCATTACCAACTTAAAATAAAAACTCATATCAAAAGAAAGGTAGTTTAAGAACGTTTTGGTTGTTAGCCAGTGGAATATAAAATCTCTAACAAATATAAATTTTATTAAAATAATAATAAATATCTTTATGGCTATCGACTGAGGTTTTTCTGCCAAAAATTTATAATTATCATATCATATTTATTAGATCATAAATCCAGTTAATTTTCATTATATAATTGTATAACATCTTGCGGTTGATAACCTAGTGAAAATGAAAATTTTTCATAAATATACAAATACCATTTATTTTAATATGAAACCCGCAATTATTTATTAAAACATATGAAAGCTTTTAAACAAGAATGAATAAATAAAACTGATGTTCGTTAAAAACTGAAGTCATGTGTGGAAATAAATATATTGCCGTTGGTGTTTGTGTAATATTAAATAGATGTTCTATTGTTAAACATTATATATTCAACCAGGAAACATGGTATGCTTCTCACGCTTTTATATTAAACAATTCAGTATATTAAATAACGTAATTTAAAATGAATTTACTTTTAATAAACAACATTATTCGTTCTCTACTATGAATAAACAAATATGTTCATTTTCCATTCTTGTACATTTCACAGAGCGCCATCTATTAAAATTTTATCTAACTTTAAACACAAAATTTAACAAATCAGCTAATATTTTTTGACATTTATAATTATTATTTATTATGTAAAAAAGCACAGAATAATAATTATTATATATTTTTTTATGTAAATTAAAAGAATGTAGATATAATACTTGTCCCAAAAATGGAATTCTTCATTAATTGACTTACAAAAATGTAACATTTTTATATACTTACGTATCGTTAAATATTGTAATACCAATTAAGACATATATTAATTCATTAGTGGCAATATGAAAACTAATTATACATTTATTATAAAAAAACAGACTTGAATTATGTATGCATTAAATGTAAATAGGAAGCTATGAAAAATGGGATAATTTGTTTTTTAATAGTAACTACACAATATTATAAGATAATTGTAAGTATTATATTACACCCATGCCTCACTTTACGGCCTAGATACGTTCCACGAAACTTGGCCGCAAAGCGAAAAGCCGTATAATGAATCAATTATTGCGCTTGCGTAGATATATCGACATCGCAATAAGTTTTTTTGTCGTTATAACGAAACATTTTAGGCCGTAAATCGAAAAACGTATCTTAATTGAAGAGGGCTGTTATAGCGAAAAAAAGACCATCATAATAATAACTTTTATTTCAACAACTACAAAAAAAATGAATATAGTAGAAATACATAGAAAGCAGAATACAATTCTATTGCTGCTAAGGTCTATAGACCATAGACCATAGACCATATAATAATATTACAGTAATGTAGCGACATCTATCACTTTTCTGTAGAAATATTTAAAAAAATAATATAACAGGATGTTTTTTGCGTCTTTCTGTTTGAATCGTTTCGAATTAGTTGAAATTGTGTATAAAAAATAAATTAAAGATGAGTCATATAATTGGAGAATTACAATGTTTTGGTATATTCTTTTTTGTTCCTTTTATACTATTATTTTTATTGAGATTGAATGATTTGTAAGGAATTCTTATTCGGGTTCTCATAATGAAATCAGCAGAAGCGATTCTCTGAAAATATTTGCGGTGGCTGTTGTTTTATTTTATGATCCTTTTAGCCTGCGGAGGGGAAGAATCTAATAGAATATTGGATTCGGGATACCGGGAAAAAGTATGTTGTCGTTTTTATTCGGATATTTTACGGTCGGGTTTTATGGTCGAAATTAAAATAAAACATTTGATAGACCATAATGCCGTATATATTCGGTAATAAAAATAGGGCGGTGGGTCACTTAAAGAAAAATATGTACGTACCTGAAAATGGCGTTATTAAAGTTGGAGAGGCACGGAGGCTGTAAAAGTCCCCTTCGTATGGGCAGCTCGAATAGGTGCGGTGTAAATAGGTAAAAGCCTAAGAGCTAAGAAACGAAAGTATTTTGTTGAACAGCGACATCGACAAAACATCCCATAAATTTCTCGCATCCAGCGACTTCAACACGCTACTGGCATTAATGGACTTACCAGTTCGAATAAATTTATGCATCGCATACTACTACAAAATAGTTTCCAAAAGTTTCTCATCGAATATTTATGAGCGACTCGCATATCAGGCATTCCTATTTTAATGGTAAATTGTTAAAATTCAATTGGTGTTTGGGTTGCGACGAATGTCTTATCCTTGTGGAGTGTAGGAGTGCAATTTGATGCAATAAAATAACTAGATATATTTGATTTTATTTAACTATATACTTCATTACTATAAATAACATCCCATAACTAGAATAGAAACATTTCCATGTTTCCTATAACATTACTATTTTGATATTTGCATTTTAACGTTTTCATTTAAATGTGACCAACATATTCAGAGAGTAGTTGAGTAATTAAACAAACAATTAAAGAAGATTAAGATGGATTGACAGTTATGATGAAAACCTCCTAACATAAATCTAATGACATTTTAAGAACTTAATTTATCATCAGCAAATATTATCAAATCAAATCTAACCCCTCTTAATATAGAAGAAAGGAAATCCTGTAAGGGTACACAAGTGGGGAGTTTGGCCCTTCTATTCTATTTCGAAAATTCTTACTCATTAAATCCTCTCCCCTATCTTTCATTCCCTGGTTTAACTTTAGTTCCGTATGATTGCTGTACTCGTGCAGTTGACACTATTGTCCTGTACAGTCCTTGTCACCCCTGTGCTTTTCAGTGTCACTTTAAGGTCCTTCCATTCTAAGTATGAAAGACCTTAAAATATACCTTCTAACTTAATGACAGTTTCTAGTTATAATATCACTAACTTCTAATACCTGAGAATGATAACCATTGAGTTGTATGCATTTAAATTCCTTTCTTTTACCTACGAATTATTGATGAAAAACTTAAACTGAAAGTGTACGTACCGTAAAATATATTTCGAACTTGCCTCATAACGTATCTTTGTCAAAACTTTGTTTAATAAATATTATTGTTCTCTTCTTTGTGCATTCTCTATTTCTCCGAAAAACAAATCATTTGATTAATTTTTCCACCTATGATTATACTTCAAAGTTGCCATTGTTAGTTACAGTGATCTGCTAAAACACATTTACAACTTCGAGATTTAACTAACTTTCGATGAACGTTTTAATTCAAGAACTCTACTATGACATATCTGTCTAACAAAATCAAGTTAAACTTTTATGTAACTATGAATGTTACAAATCTTTCATCATTGATAATTATTTGAACGATTTATTGACTTGTGTATAAGTATTTTTACGTTTTTTACTTTAAACTACTGTATCAAATTGTTCAAAAATATGTCACAGATGAAGTATCTTCTGATAAATATTGATCTGCTACTTAAGTTTGTATATATCTTTTTCTAAGTTATCATACTTACTTAAGGTCAATAATAAATTAATAATATATCAATAATAAAAATTTTGCCTTAGACCAAATCTACAATAATCTAACTTTTACCTTACAAATGACCAATTAAATCAAACTTAAGACTGTCACAATTCTCTTTCTTGAGATTAGGTCTTAACTAAAACAAACAAGATTAACTTTAACCTGAAACATGAAGTACAACTGAACTAAAAGTAATCGGGTCTACTTCATTTGCCCGGCGCTCATTCGTCCGACATCCGTTAGCCCGACTGTATTGAACGCCCGACATTCGTTTTCCCGACTGCATCGAATTCCCGACATCCATTTTCCCGACATCTATTAGCCAGACTCTACCAAATTCCCGACATCCGTTAGCCCGATATTCGTTATCGCGAACATTTTATTAGATTTTGGATGTTGTGCAACGATGTTGTAAACAGTGACAACACTGTATGCTGCGTGTCTTAAACAGACATGCTAAATTCATGCCAATTGAGGAATTAAGCGAGAGAAGGAAGAAAATAGTTGAGTAAAAGATGAAATAGTTGTGAATTCCTTAATATCCCAAGGGAAAGATTGTAAATGTCGTGGCAACCAGACACACACCAAATAAAAATGTAAAATGTATCTAGAGTAATTCCTTCAAAGGTCATAGTGTTCTTCGAAGACATTACTCTGAAAGCAGACCGAAGAAGTTTGAGTTATGTTTACAATCTTCAAGAAGTCTCCAAATATGTTGGAGAAGGGGTTATTGAAGCAAACTATTTACATATTGAGAAGAATATTGAAAATGAGGATTGATTAATTTGAATATAGCTGTATGTTTAAGACACGCAGCATACAGTGTTGTCACTACTAACCAACATTCATAATCTGAGAAAATGTTCGCGATAACGAATGTCGGGAATTTGATGTAGTCGACTAACCGATGTCGGGAATTTGATACAGTCGGACTAATGGATGTCGGGCGAATGAGCTTCGGGCAAATGATTGGCGGGAAGTCTAATGTCGGGCCTTTAAACGGGTCCCAAAGTAATCATATTAATCTTAGTTTCTATAGTCCCATATGCTTGTATTCAATCTAAGTATTCTCATTGACAGGTTTAACAATATTATATTGTTAAGAATTCAAGATTAACTATATTTGTAATTAACAATTTTACAATCATCTTAACTAAATCAATCAAGATTATCAATAACCTAAACCATATACACAACTAAAACGTGAGGAATTCTACTGATCTTATTAATTGTTTCTACCTATGTAGTCTAAAAACAGTTAATCAGAATGATCCTATACACTGATCACTACAATTAGAATAATATTTTGACAGTGTGAAAACTGTTCTTTCTAAACCATCTTTTTAAAACCATGTATTCTATATTTTTAAAACTAACTCAACAAATATTAACTTTTCTAAAAGAAATGATCAAAAATGAAAATATCCACCCAAATCTGTCGAATATCAGACATTCTTATCGAATGGTAAATTGTGCAAAAAAAAAACAATTTATGTTTGTGTCACGATGAATGGGTTGTCATTTTGAGTTGTGGGATTGCAATTCGATGTGGTAATGGTCACGAGGAGCTGAAAAATTGGATCTCAATTAAATGAATCGGTTTTGCTCACTCTTTCTTTCCCCATCAATGAATATATCTGTATGGCATGTTCAATGGGGCAGACGCGTAGGCCCCACCAGCTCTGCGGAGAATACGAAATTAATTTTAAAGATTTACAACGGTTCCGCCCTTTTGGAGCGGGGTGTGTATATGCTTGCGAGTGTTTGCGCTTCGAGCTAGAAAGAGACGAAGAGGCGAGGATAAAAAGGGAGGAACAAAGAGAAGCAAAAAAGGAAAGGAAAGGAATGGAAAGGACGAGTAGGAAAATAATATAAAAGCAGCGCACACAAACTGCCGAATGCATAATGAAAAAGACGTCTGGTCGGATTTTTTCGCGGATGCGTCACGCGACTGTCTACTTTGGAAATGATGCGAAATGCTTTCACTCTCTCTCTCTCTTTTGCTCTGCTCTTTCTCTCTTCCATCTCTCGCCGCTTATTTTCATATTTTATTTTTCATCTTCACCTCCTTCTCTTCTTCTTCTTCTTCCTCCTCATCCTCCACCTCTTCCTCCTTATTTATCGCCTGCATAATGGGCCGTTGGGGCCTCCTCTGAAATATAGCATCGTTAAATTTCATGTGGCCCCCCTCTGTCTCTCGCTCTCCGGCTTTCTCTTCCTCACCAAAGGCCCCGGTGGTGTTGCTCTCTTAATAATCAAATATTAAAAACGTTTACGGTCGCAGGTGGGTTATTCAGGGGCCGCGCAACTTCAGCGACATCTCTTGCGGCGGCCCCAAATGCCGTTTTAATTAATGCCGTGCCCCCTTCTGTAAGTACGCCCCTGACATATTGTTACTTACACCTATTAATTTTTGTCAACCGCTCCGGGGACTGCTCCTCCCTTCCGCTTCGCCAAATTAATTACACTTTTTAACGTTATTAATATTATTCAGCAGATAAAAATCTCCTTCGCTCTCACTGACAACCTGGAAAGCCCTCCCTCTTTCAACAACCACTACAGAAATATACAAATGGCATTTAAATATTTTAACCCAAGATTCCTTTGATTAGAGAATATCCTGTCATAATTACTTTTCATCAAATCATAGCTGTAGACACAACAGTCAGCAACTTTCAAATCAGATATTCTTAATTAAATCAGAATTTATATATTTTCTTGTTAAACCAAGATTTAATTTAAAATAAGCATGTCCTCAAATACGTAAACGAACTCAATCAAAATACAGGTTAATTTAAAACCTCATTTTATAACATAAAATTTGAAAGAAGTTAAATATTTCCAATTTCGATGTTCATTAATGTTCAATGGAGTTTTTATAATATAAATAAGTTATTAAAAAGCACATATATAATGAAAACAAATTGAGAACATTTCAAAACAATATATACATCTACAGTCAATGAAAATGCAATCTATTTAATATTAATTTATATGTACGTAATATTATTAACTAAGTGGATTATGTGGATTGTTTATTGAAAGAAAAAAATGTGTATTGATCGTAAAGAGTCTATAAACTCGTGACTGAATGTTGTAAATGATAATGTAAATACATCAATTTGTATAACAACCAATCTGTAAGCAAGGATCACTATGTTCGGATCGTTTTATCATGAATCAATATTACAGAATGCATATAAATATATAGTGAGCAGCTTATTTCTTAGATAAATCGTTCATCCATCACCTATGGAATAATTCATATCAATAAATTTATTTCAAATATTTGTAAAATCCAATAATTGGACTTTATCAAGTTTATTTAAACACTAACAAAATATTTTAAATATATATATTTATTTTTTGAAATACAGTGACGATAATTGAATGTGAGAAATATATTTTTATTTTATTGGTATTTTTGGTGTAAGTCCATTTTTTTCAATGTTATTTCTTATTATTTATATAAAATTATTTACTTTGTTGTAATGAGCAACAAATGAGAAAAAATCTTTCAATACGCAATTGAAAAAAAGTTATTTGTTTATTTTTTTTTCTATTTCTAATATTACAACTTTTGTTGGAAATCTTAAATTTCCTAATATTAGGTAATGGTTAAGGGATTTTCTATATTTGATCTAAGATTATAAGAAGAAATATTGTTTAGGTTGAAAGAAAAGGTCAGATTAATGTTATTTTATCATAATTGATTTTCTTGGATGAAAAATGAAAATATTTTCGATTCTCCTTTCATATTTGTTACCTAAAACTAATGAAATATTAAAATCTAGCTTCTCGTAACCTTGTACAATATTTTGATAGACTTTCCCAAGTATTTTATTTGTTACGAAAAATAACGTAAGATGTTATCATTACAAACTGAACGATGTTTTTTCTAAAGGTAGTCAAGTGCTATAATAAAAGGTGAATGTACTTAAACAATTCGAGATACCATATACAGTCAAGTGGACGAAGTCGAAATAGATTGTAACGTTTGAAGTATTCTAACGCTGATTAACTTATACACAGAGATAGAGAAAAAAATAAATAATCGTTTAAATTAATTGGCATTTGATCTCAATCATATTCCATTCAAAACACTACTAATCTCCATTCGTATTTCGACTTGTGACTCATGCATTTGCTTATAATTTTATATGCTGGTGTGTAAATCGTTTATCTTGTTATTGAGATGTTTAAATATGCGCGATAACTTTAATTAATTGTTAAAAATTCCGTTCGGAATTTTATTTATACGCACGATGTCACACACAGACACTTGCTGCATATCATATAGATTGAATTTGTAGTTGTTGACTTGGGTCCAAAGATCAGAGCCATTAAAAGTCCGAAGCTCCTGATTAAGATGGAAAATCGAGGAGAGTGGCACGGTTATAAATACAAATTTAATTGCCCAATAATATGTATGTGGGTCGCTTTGCATATCTTTCCTTTTCGAAAGGATACAACAACTGAAACTAAAGAAAACGAAATACAAACTGGAGTATATACTCCTATTAATATTTATGTGCTCGACGATAATGGGCCGCGATAAAATCCGACACGATGAAATGTCCGAACGCCCCAAAAAGAAAGAGTGACATTTAACAGTAAAGTCAATGCTAAGTTAATGTGCATAATGCGTACACAACTTGACGTGTGCTAAGCGAATGTACGTAAACCGGACGATGAATTGGCATGTATTACGATTTATTTGTCCATTTGTTCGCACGAAAGTATATCAACGAATTAGTTTTAATTACGTGTAAAAATAATAGTAGTCATTAATTAAACTTCACTAATTTTGTACACTATGTAATATCCGTACGAAATGTCTCAATAAAATAGATAAAATTAACGGTAGTATTGCGTACATTATTATGAATTATGGTATGCGATTGTATTGTATTCTCGATTTTTTATCAAACTGTTCGCACGAACGTACACTTTAAGTACAATTTAAGTGTATTATTTTTATTGTTAATTGTTACGTTAATGAAAGTTTCATATCAGTTAAGTTTTGGTACCATAAATAAATATGAATTAATGCAAATATGAACAATTATAATTAGTAAATAATACCTGACAAACTTAGAGGATAGTATGGAATATATAAGTACACTTTTTATGCGGTAGATACGTTCCACAGGAAAATGCATAAAAATAAAGGATACGTTCGATATTTTTTTAAAACCGCATAAAACTAAATCAATGAGTTACAATATACCGAAAATCGCATAAAAAAGGGCTAAATTTCAGAAAAATAATTAGTTTTACTATATTCTTTCTGAAATGTTTATTCATAATTTTGCTATTTTTTTGTACAATTCCTGATATCCAGAAATGCAATTCTGAAGCTCGCGTTTAAACTTGAATGCTCGTTCAGAATTATCATCTTTTTCGATGAAATGGTTTGTCAATTAACTGAAAAGTTGGAGACCTTCTCGAATTACATTTGCAGTGAGTGTGACTGGAGTTTCATCTTCTTCTGATTCATTTTCGTTTTCTTGTTCTTCAACGGTATCAAGAGTTATACCAATGATATCATTGTCATTCATGACATTATCCTCAAGTAATTCGTCTAAATCGTTTTGGGTATATATTTGAAAACCGTCCCCACCAATTTCATGTGCTAAAGAAATTATTTCAGCTAAAACGTTGTCGACGTTTGGTTAGTTTCTTTGAATTTTAAAGTGTCAAAATGGCCTAAAATAATTATTTAAAAAAAACGCTTCTTGAAATAAACACCGCATAAAAAGAGTACGCATAAAAAGAGGACCGAATGTATATAAATTCCCGAATATTAAGTAGACATTTAAATTAATGCATTTTGATCGAACGTATCCAGTAAATGTTCGCTCGAACGTACTTAACGTTTGTATGAATGTATACTTAAATGTGGTATTGCAACTAAATAAAAGGTAATGACAGATCATTTTCAGTATCGATATTTGAGAGCACGTAATAAACAAACGTCGAATCCATGTTATGTAACTAATACGTAACTTTCACAAATGCATTGATTATTTGATATACATATTTGCACGAACGTACTCGACATAAAAATACATTATGGTAAGTCTAATAATTAGTCTTTAAGTGTGTTGCGAAAATTTAATTTTAGTTTTAAGTGTGTCTTGATTCATAAAAGTTTTAAAATACAGCTTTAAAATGATGTACGTTAAGTAATCGTTGACTGTATTACAATGAAATTAATATTCGTGGAAAAATAATATAAAAAAATATGTTGCATGACCGTATTTACTTTGTGTTTTTATGTATTATGTATAATGAAGTTTTAATATAAACATTTATTTCAGTAGCGCGGATCCTAATTAACATAATAACGCAATAAAATTCCAGCGGCAACAATAATAAGACAACCAGCTTCAATTAAAGTAACATCTCGTTGCTAATTAATGTAGTACACAACAGAGTGGCCGGTGGCTCGGACATAATAGGCTCCACTTTATTAATGACCCTCATCTTCTTGTACGTTACGATGTTTTAATAATTCAAGTTCGGTGCTAGGTTTTGTTTGGTTTCAGGTTGATTGATGATCGGACTAGGAACGTAGAAGTGTTTTCTTTTCTCCTTGAGGTTCGGGCCGGATAGAACGAGGCAAATGGAATGGGAGAAGATGGGCGGATGGAAGAAAAATTGTTGCGAGTTCAAGATGTCGTAAATGTAGCTGTAAATGTGGACCGTGGAGGGGTTGCTCGAGACGGGGGCAACGAGACCGGCAATAAGCTCAGAATTAGTCGGGATTTATCGATTTACTTAGTACGCGCCACCATTTTTTCACCCTCGCGTCACTCTCATATTAATACTTCTCTCCCTTCCGAAAACGCTTCTATTTGCTCCCCTTTTTTTCTATCTTCTTTAAAAGAAACTATAATGAAAGTCTTCAAAATTCTTTGGGTAACTTCAATTCTATGCGAGAAATATCAATTCGCAGGATATCGCAGATAACTGACAAAATATCATATTCATCTATTCGAATATATTGATTTAATCAGAGTATCAAGATTAAAATTTTATATAATTCATCAATTAATTGAAATTTATCTATTCTCTACCATCACTGATTACATCGTAATTGATCTGAAAATTTAATTGACGTCAAGTCTAAAAAATAACAAGTTTATAATTAAATCAAAACTAATGTAACAAGTTTTTAACCAGATAATTGGTAAAGGCAAATTTAAATATTCTTAATCAAACATCTCTATTCAATCAATTTTATTATTCAATGTAATTATTCAATAGTGTACAATAGATTATATTCTCTGAAATGTTATTCCTTTTGAGCACAAGACTCATATAAAAAAAAACTTTTACAAAATTGCATTAAGTTTTGATAAAATCTGTTGGAAAATACAAATTAGTGCTTAAATATATAAAAATAATCAAGAATCAAGTCTGATGTAATGATATAAAAAAAGGAACTAATAATTACCATTTATACATCATTATTTTGATTATGTATAAATGGTAATTATTAGTTCTTTTTTTGTTTATGTTTATCTTAAAAAAATATTTACTAAGCGTTTAATGTCAACTTCCAAGTATAAACTATTAATTTTATGTGCAATTAAAAGTGATTGATTGATTTCTCTCGTAAATTCTAAAAACAGCAACAATTGTTATTTTTTCCTACAGGAAATTGATTCGTAGAAATAATTTGAATGATTGTGTTTCTGAATGATGCATTGTTTCAACAGAAAAGCAAAACAAAAACTAGTAATGTTTTTTCGTTTTTACGTTTTCAAATAAATAAAATATAACAATAGCACACAAAGAAAAAATGTGTTCTGACGATAAGCAGGAGCTTCAACTCCTGCAATTAATTTTGATTTATTTAAGTGCAAGATCGAGGGAATTTATTCAATTATTGTCAATACATTTAACAGGAGAATTATGTTTCTGGAATTTTCCATTTTTTTTTATCATAATATCACTTTTACGGTTTCCAAGAATCTATCTGCTGATATCATGGCAATATACATCATACATTTTATGTGTATCGCGCTCAGTAGTTTATTTTCTGCCGGGAAAAATATAAAAATACATAATTTATTGAAAATGTCTGCATTATCTGCGAAATGCAAGTATCTAAGATTAACATAATATATAAATAAACTCATTATTAAGATTATGGTTCACCGAAACTAAATGAACCAACTAAAACATTGATTATGCTATTTTTTTAATTCAAAAGATTTTTTTCTTTTGTTAAAACTGAAAATTGAAGGTATTTGTTTTATACTTATGGTGGATGTTGAAAGTAAATTAGTGAAGGTATATTAGTGCATGTAATGTACACATTAATATTATATGACAATAGTGGTATACATTCATTTTCTTGGTCTTTTATAGATTTTATTTGTTATGGTAATAACTTAATATCAAAAGTTAATATAATTGTTTTAAATATAGGAGAATTTAAGCTATTACTCAGTAAATGTTATATTATAATGTTATAATATAACATATTATGTTATATTATAATGTTATAAGCCTTTCCCCTCGGAACTTGATGACGAAGAGGAAAGTAATATACAGATATTCTTGGAGTCCCCTTACCAGATGTCACCTCCCATAGCTCC
>JAFMTC010000233.1:149000-178390 GCA_018845635.1 Nicrophorus orbicollis
AAAAAAAAAAAAAAAAAAAAAATAATGTTATAGTTCTATAGTAATAGTTTAATTTGATATAATTAATCTGACATTCCAGAATTATATTTTGTATATAAGAGTAGACTTCTTAAAATTAGGTAATAGGCAGAATTCTCTTAACGTACATCCTAAGTATTAGAGAATTTAAGCTATTACTGAGAAAATGCTATACACCCATACCTCGCTAAACGGCCCTCTTCAATTAATGCACGTTTTCGATTTACGGCCTAAAATGTTTCGCTATAACGGCAAAACTACTTTTTCGATGTCGATATATCTACATATTGCAAATCTTGAGCAAGCGCAATAATTGATTCGTTATACGGCTTTTCGCTTTGCGGCCAAGTTTCGTGGAACATATCTAGGCCGCAAAGCGAGGTATGGGTGTATTATAATATAATAGTTCTATAGTAACAAATTATTTATTTTGATATATTTGATCTGATTTGATTATATTTTGTATATAAGAGTAGATTTCTTAAAATTAACTAGGCAGAATTCACTTAACGTACATCCTAAGTACTTTAGACTAGTGGTCGACAAGTAATAGTCCACAGAGCATTGGTTTACTACTTAATGTAACTCCTATAAACGCAACATTTCCAATTCACTATAAGAGCAACTATTTTTGCTTGTGTAACTCCAAATTATGACATTTGACGTATCAAACATTTTTTATTCTAATCCTATTGGAATAATGAAATTCAAATAAATAAAATACAAATATATAGTACGTTTCCCTTCATTGAAAAAAACGAAATTTGAAATATATATATAAAAAAGTGAAAGAACTATGATGTTATTCGTCACATATTGAATATTCTGGTCTAATCAGATAAGGCAGTATTTATTTTATCCAAAATGTTTTTAAGAAAAAAATGTGTACATTCATATGTTTTTTGGTCCAAATGTACGTTAGGATGAATATTGGTACGTCCTTGAGAAAACAAGAAATAAATAAATATATATGGAAATGCATTATTCGATTGAACCCTTGAGTAGTTTTACATGTGTCTGAGTATAATAATGTACTTTTTTTACAGAAAATATAGTTTAGTTTCATATTCAGATTTATGGAAGAGTATTATAATCTACAATTATAATTTAAACTTCAAAGGCCGTGAAAGGTTAAAGACTTCTGGTGTATAATATTGTAATTTGTATTTGCATTATGTGCGTTAATTGATCGTTAAGTGTATATCAATATAAGTTAAAACCTTTCAGATCTCTATTATTTTACATGGTTTTCTTTGATAAGATTCTATGGTGCATTTAAGTGCATGTCAAGCTATAAGCAGGCTAGAAGCGACGGGAAATGCTATAATTAAAAAAAAAGATGTCTTGAAAGTATTTCAGTATTTCATATTTATAGATGACGGGGGAAAAATTATTATCTCATTTTTATTTCTAGATTGACGACTTTGGGAGGTGCGTGTTGAAAGAGTGAGAGAGCTATAGGAATAGGAAAAGAAACAAAAAATAAATAAAACAAGAAATAGGATGGAAGGCTTGTGCGGAGCGTGACAATTACCAAGTAAGTTGAGTCGAGTTATTTTCGGTGTTCCGAAGCAAGTGTATATGAATTGTGGGATAATTAGTGTGGATGTGTCGAGTGGGTGGTCGTTTCCATGGGGGTGTCTCATTTATGTCTTCGTCGTGGTACGGAACGGCTGGTACCTAGCGTGATGTGTAACCGCACCGTCTATATCACCGCCCCACACAATGATGATGATCGCGTGCGAACGCCGTGTCGTGAGCGAATTAAATAACGTTGCTCAAAGATTTACCGCGCGAGGAGTCCATTACCCACGGAACAATGGTCACGAACCTCCACCAAACCATCATGATTCACTGCACCCCCGATGCCTGTTTTGATCCTGGCAAAGCGGTTTGCTCGAGAGCTTCCAACCTTTGACAACTACCCAACTACTTCCTTATTTTATTACCTCAGTTAACTTTATGTGTATGTATATATATATACACAACGTTGTACACGTACTTTTTTTTGTTTGTTAAACATTTCGTGTTTTAAACCAGAAGCGAACGAAGCTGAGAGAGGAATAAGAAAAGTAAAAATAGGGGGAAAACGAAAAGTGAGAGAGTATAGGAAGTTTTCGGATGGAGCGGCTATTTTCTTCTTCGTCTGGCGTGATATAGTGAAATATCATGTTCAGAATATAATTGCAGTTTATGCGGTATCATTCAATAATAACACGGCACGTTAACATTTATAAAGCTGTCAGGCTAAAGTCGAATGAATGACAAGCCAGACCATTAGCTATTGTAGTTTATTCAATGCGGCCGTGTATAATGAAGAGAGAAGAGCGATTCCGATGACCACTAGCGGTTCACACCCGCAACCACCTATCTGCTCATTAGCTAGCGCTGCCGCACTCTATCAACATTAAATTAACCGCCAGCCGTGTTACTAAACACTACATATTAGTATAGAATATAACCGCTTGTCGCATATACACAAAGCCCATAGTTTATTCCATCGATCCAGAATGCATTACAAACCAACACCCATTCCTCCCTGAACGCTCACCCCCACATTGATAATATTATAAATAATATCATTTTCTAATTATACACTTCTACTTATTAAGATTATATTAATTCATCCTCACCAACACTTCGAATTATCTGCTTACTTTTATTAATATAATACAGGTGTTAACAGGGCCGTTAACACCTGTTAACCCGTTGACTGCCACTGGCTCCGATCGGAGTCTCTAGCTATGGTTCATGGCACCGATTTCGCTTGGTTCATACCATCGACTTCGATTAAAGCCACACCGTATTTTTTTAAAGACAAGATGCTACTAAAAGAGTAAAACGAAAGAGTTGTGTACAATAAAAGGAAATGGAAGAAGGCAAATAATTTACCATTATCTGAAATATAGGCGACTCATAGCCGAATGGCTTGAGTCGTCGTCCGCAAGTATTTGGGGTCCCGGGTTCAAACCCTGGTACTTCCAAATATTTGCAGCCATAAAAATGAATTAGTTGTCAATGGACAACGGTTCCGAACAAGTGTCTGCAACGACGTGGTAATTTGCTGAATGTCCAATTTGGATACAATGCAAATATCGTTGCATAAAGACCAAAAAAAATCTGAAATATCCAGATAAATGGGACCATGGGTAGACAGTATCGATGAATACCATGAACTTTAAATTAACAATGTATTCCTGTGCTGATTCAAAAATAGTTTGAAAAGTATATATTGAAAGTTACTCCTTATGGAATGGTTATTGTTCTCATTTTTTTGGGTTGTTTCATATTGCATAGTCTTATAAAATCATAATTTATATAATTGAACTTTGGCTTCAGGGTACAATCAACCGTATTCAAAGTGGCTATTGACTATTGCGGTGTGGATTATGGTTTTAATGCAATCTTAGCAACTCAATAACAAAATATATATACTTTATGTTCTTTGTGTGCACCTAAAATTACTTGTGGACCCTAAGCACTGTGCGTAATAGATAAGATGGCCCTGTATGTATGCATGCTTTGGCCCAATGAATGCTGAGTACGTTCTTATGTAAATAATTATTATCTGTATTGTTTATGATTTTTTTAAATTAATATTTAATACATATAAACTGTTATAGCTGGTGAACGGAAAATCCAGAATATGTGAGATTAGAGCCACGGAAAACATAATGTTTTGTTCAACTAATCATTTTGAATTTTATTTTCTGCGTTGTCAGTTATATATAGAGTGCTGTGTTCTGATCCTGTTCTCTTCTGATATGTTCTGTTTCATAAGGGCAAATCATTTAATGTTTAAAATTTGTAAAATCGCAGCTGCTGATCGGAAAATCCAGAATATGTCATGTTATGACCTCAGAAAACAGAATGTTTTGTTCAATTGATCATTTTGAATTTTATTTTCTGCGTTTTTAGTTTTGTACAGTACTATGTTTTGTCTCTGTTCTCTTCTGATATGTTCTGTTTTATTCAAATGTAAATATTTAGTTACAAATGGTAAATTGTACGTGTATGAACGTTGAGTACGTTTGAGTGATCCAATACTAAATGGGGTAAATCCTTTAATGTACAAAATTTGTAAAATCGCAGCTGCTGATCGGAAAATCCATAATATGTCATGTTATGACCTCAGAAAACAGAATGTTTTGTTCAATTGATCATTTTGAATTTTATTTTCTGCGTTGTCAGTTATGTACAGTACTGTGTTCTGACCCTGTTCTCTTCTGAAATGTTCTGTTGCATCAGGGCAAATCATTTAATGTTTAAAATTTGTAAAATCGCTGCTGCAGACCGGAAAATCCAGAATATGTAAGGTTAGTCACGGAAAACAGATTGTTTTGTTCAATTAATCAATTAATCAATTTGAATTTTATTTTCTGCGTTTTTAGTTTTGTACAGTACTATGTTTTGTCTCTGTTCTCTTCTGATGTGTTCTGTTTTATTCAAATGTAAATATTTATTTACAAATGGTAAATTGTACGTGTATGAACGTTGAGTACGTTTGTGTACTAAATTAATAGTAAATGAGTTACGTAAGAGATGCCAATTTGTTTGATATTTTTGACGTTCGTATAGATTTTTGTACTTAAATTTGAATGCTTAACTATTAGTGCGAATAATAGTAGATAGTTTCCTATTCATCAATCCATGTAAACTATCAATTGCTTAACTAGCGAATACAGTTCATAAAATATTCACTTAGATATTAATAAAAAAAATAGCATTACGTAACAATCAGCTAGTTGATATATCACATATTGAATCATGTGATTCAAATTATACTTGAGTGAGACGAACACAATCGTATGTAAATGCTTATATAACAAATGCCGATTGGTCCAATATTTCATATTCACATGGATTTTAGTACGATCAATATATATAAAATGTACATATGCTGAATACAACTTAAATGTTTGCAAATAACTCTTATTTACAATTTAAACTCTAGCATATCGAAGTTATTCTACTTAAATATCGATCATTAGTTTGAATAATAATAAATAAAGTTTACTTTTCACCAGTCCACAGATAATCTACATCACAAATTGAAATCGAAAACAGTCGAAAAAATAACATTACTTATCTATAGGTTACTTGATAAATCTCAGATTGAATCATATGTCTGGGATTGTACTAGATTGGGTAAAAATAGAATCTCATTATAATATAACGGAGATAAATTTTATTAGTTTTTTTAATGTTATGTCTTATTAAACAAGCATATTTAGCACAAGAAAAATTTCAGCATCATATTTTATATTTTTAATATACAATCAAGTGTAACAAATATATTAATAAAAATCTTGTTTTATTTTGCATTTTAATATATTTATAGCTTTCTAAAAAAAATCACTTTTGATTAATTAAAAAACATATCATTTCAGTTGATAAATGACTTTAAAATTATTGTATTGTTTTTCATTGTATAAACTGAAGTAACTATTTAAGCTTGTAAATCAAACAAACTACATACACTCAATATAAACAACGTTGCTCAGTCTCGTTTGCAAGAGGCAATTAACTCGAAGATTAGTTGATTCTCAGTTGATGTGGAACATTAGTTTACTGACATGTGAATTATATACTAGTATCGTTTGCAAATCGCGATGAATAATGTCCAACCTAATTTAACACTAACTCGAAGATAGACGTGTAACATTTCGTAACTCTAAGATAAAACATATCACAAATCTATTTTCAAATTAATTATACTTATGTCGAAATTCATTAGTAATGAGATTGTTACCATTGGAGATTCTAATAATATATTGTACAAGAATTAGCTAATCTCAATATTTTATATATTCATATTGCTGTTATACTGTTTCATTTTACCCTAGAATTTTAATATAACTTTATAAATTAACAAGGCAGTCTGTGGAGAATTCCGAGTATACCAATAAAGTATAGTTTTTTTTAACATTATTTTCCTTTCGGATTTTTTTTTATCAAGTTTTTTATTAAAATTATTGATTTATACTGTATTTCGCATTATAATTACATTTCATTACATTATGGGCAATGGCGGATTAAAGATAGTTACAAGCTATACAAATAATATTTGAGGGCCTTTGCCTATATGAAAATGTCTTTATGTGGGGGTACCTCTAAGGGCTGGAACCCCCAAGCACATTTCCTATTATATTATAATTTGGACAGAAAAATCAATGCTCTAAAAACCCTTTGCATCGATTGCATCTTTTGTATTTCTCATTTTATTGTATTGTTTGGTTTTGTAGTTGCAATAAATGTAATTAGTATTATTTTTAATTTCTATTATATCATGATATATTGCTATAACAACTCTAGAAAGTCGTATATTTAATTTTTGTTATTTTTAAATATTTCAGGAGAGTTAATGCGTTAACATGTTTTTTACTTACCGTAATTTTATTATGTTTTATAATGTTACGAAAGTATTTTTTTAGTAAATAATACACCTTTGAATTTAATATACCATTAACATTCTATTCAAATTTTATAAACCAGAATCCTTTAAGCCTAACACAAAATAAAACTTTATTTTCTATGAAATACAAATTAAAAGCAAAACTAATTTTTGCTCACTATCCCGAAGGAATTCTTCAAAACTTTTGCAGATATATATATATTTCTCAAATTAAATTTTACTTTACTTTTCGACAAACGTGAAAATATTAGCTGTGATTTTATTGTAATTATTGATTCAAATGATTCTAAATTTAGGTTTAGATAAATTGTTAGATTTTTATTACGTTTCAACGATTTGAAAACAGAATTAGAGTTGACTTTTATGTAGTTCAATAAAAATGATGTTGCAAAACTAAATTAGCTCACGTTCGCATCGTAAAAAGGAAACGAGTATCATGGATACAACTTGTTTGGGAGATCTGATTCCTTTGATTCTGTAAACTATTGGAACCCCAAAATCGTGATCTCAAATTTCTGTAGTTACGTAATAAAACCAAAGAATTATTATGAGAAAAAAAAATATGTATTTATAATTAATAAAATAAGTAAGTTATGTGATGGACGCACTTTACAAAATGTAATAATTTATTTAAATGAAAGAAAGTAGCTGGGATTTCAAAAGATTTCAAAAGTAAGTAAACAGGATTTTAGCGAAATATTTAAATCTTTATTAAATTATATGGAGAAACAGAAATAAAACTTAAAATCGAAACTAATCAAAATAATGCATAGGCTTGAATTGTTTTTCGAACCATTTCTTTTTTGATTTAAATAATAAAATAAAACATAATTAATATGGCTTTGATCCCTGAAAATTAATTGTCTGTAAAAAAACATAATAAAATAATCTAAAAGAACTATATTTCCACCCCCCGTCGACGCACTCCAATTTTCGTAAGCTGCTCCCGTGCCAGAAGAGTGACAGATAGATATCCACCAGGAATCCGTTCCCACGACTCCGTTCCGTGTTCACCTCTTGTTTTTGCCACCCTTCTTCCATTTGCCGTAAAAATCGGTGATCGCCTCGAGATTAACGCCGGCCGATTGGGCTAATCCCACGTAGCTAATCTCCCTGTTTTCCGTGTTATGCAAAGCGTTTACGTCGCCCATTAGGAGCGTGACTAAATTGGTGGCGCCCTTCTGTTGCTCCACCAAGTAATGGCAGCACTCTATAATTTGTATGTAAATGAAGGCATCCTTGTCCTTCTTTTTGGGATATTTGATGAACGGAATGGGACGTTGCTCCTGCGGCCTCTGCGACCGGAAAAACCTATTGCCCTGTCCGAACTGTTTCTCCAACCATCGGATCGCCTCTCTCGCCTCCGGCTTCTCCTTTTTCTGGTCATCAAGGGCGGACAGCACTGCAAACAAATTGAAAACATGGACTCTGCACCCCTTTACTTCCCTCCACGCCATTCTTCCTACCACCCCTCAACCAACACCAGTATTTACATAAACATGCAATTAACTTACCAGCTGACGGCACCAACACGATGAACTTTTTCGAATAGACTAGTTGTTTAACCATATAAATGTATTTGATTAAGGCTTCCACATCGACGACTAAATATGGAGACAGCGACATTTTCCCCTTCACTCGCAACTCTAAATCCTTTACCTCCGCCGCCAACCATAGCTGTCCCATGTTCTTCATCAATTGGCCCTTCGTTTCTCTTTCCTCCTGTTTGCATTGCGCATTGTTCGCATCAGCATCCGGCATTTCCTGGACCGGAAATAATAATGATCAAAAAAATAAATACAGCACAACCACATAAAATGAAAACAATAGAAACTGAACAGCGGTGAAAAATGTGTATGTATATATATATATTCCCAGTTTGATTCAAACCCACCAGTCTATAAATAAAATTAGCAGCAGCAGCCGTTTTGAATGCTTATTAAATTAACCCTCCCTCGGATTTTCATTCAATTATCTATGCGGAGCGTGATTTTTAGGGATACGTAAAATAAAAGCCTCCCCCTGGGGTTTGGGTACAGGCGTCAAGAGGCGAGGGGTGGCGGTGACGGTGGTAGCAGCGGCAGTCGCGGTGACTGCTATATATATGCATGCTCCGAAAAGGGGTTGTCTTAATTAAACAAAGCGGGTCGCGTCGGCTCTACAAACCGGAAGTAATGTAATTACGCGCATTTCGCGAAAATTGCCTCTGAAATCGCACCAGACTCATTTGCATCTATATGGAATCGGGCGCATTTCGCTGCACGAACAAACTCTCCGGACGCATTCCGGACTCGCATCCTCGCTGTTTCCGGATCCGCGGCGTCGTAATGAGCGCCCGCGATATTTGCCGCCGCCCCCCGTTCTCCATTCCCTCTCTCTCGTGAGCAATCAACCGCCCCCAGACGCCCCTCGCCTCGCACACAATACAACCCCTCTTTTCCGAACCCGCAAAACACCAGCGCCCACACGTTTTAACTATCTTTTAACTACTTTCCGCCTCCCTTGAATCACGATCCCGGAAACTTGCGCACCCAATTTGCAAGGACCCATTTTTCACACCCATCCAATTACACTTCATAATTATTTAAACGATTTTCACCACGGTAAAGTTAACAATCATTTTCAGAGTACCGCGATAACTAACTCATACTTAATAGGAGGCTTATTAAATTGTAATTAAACCTCGCAATTATTAAAGGACGGAGGAATTCCATAATATACAATTACTTAGGCTCGGTCTTTTTAAATGGCTCATAAACTAGAACTACTTCATTGAAAACAGTTACATTCTCCTTAGAACATTGATTTAAGTGTAATAAATCTTAACGACCATATTAAATTAAAAGCACACAAAAAAAATCATAAAATAAAGAACATTTTAATTTACATTTCATACAGTATGCTTGTTAAGTATATTATTACTGAAAATATTAAATTTCTAAAACTTTGCTTACTTATAAATTACATAAAATGTATCCTAATGATCCTTTTGCTTCTATTAATGATTCTTACGTTTTGTTTAATAATTAGAATTAATAACAGTTGATTTGTATAAAAACTGCATTGTTTTTTTTTATCTGTTTCTGTTATAATTTTTTTTAAATTATAATTTATGAAAAATTGCTTCAATTTTGCATTTCAAAAATGTAATTTTCATCACAGAATGCATTCGTTGTGTTTATAACAAATTTATTATTACATTTGTAAAATAATCATTTCAATTAGGATGTTTTAGCGAATTTAATATAACTACACAACATTGGGTATTCCTATTTGAAAATTCGTATGAAAATGCATCGCATAACAAGTTAAATTCGTTCATATAATTTTAAAACTGAAAAGTAGTTACTTTATAATGCATTAAGATTTACAGAATGAGAGATTTACAGTAAAGTTTCGGCGTATAACAACAATTACGAAATACCGATTTTCCGAATTCGAATGCATCAAATCAATGTGTTTACGATGCAATTATCGTGGAACCGCAAATAAATATTTATATAAACCGTGTGCCAAATGGAAAATGTTAAACAAATAGACGGAATAATAATGATAAAAAGAGCAAATCCAATTTCTTACCATCTCATCAAAAATAGCCGGCGAATCCATCTGCTCGTTCTCCGTCGATCCAATCATAACAGAGAACTCTCTGCTCTTTGCATCGTAGCCAACGCCGGTTTCGACATGCCGTGCCAAATATTCCCCGAAGCTGATCAGCTTCATTGATCTCACGAAGATTTCATCGGTTTTACACAAAGCGATTCCGTATCGCAGCTCGCTCTGAGCATTCTTAATGTTGCAACCCTTCAGCAGCAGATCTTCGGGCAATGCGATATTTAGGTTCTCATTCTTCCCGAAATCCAACTTCAGTTGAGACCGGATCCGCTTTTGGTCGATGTTTATAAAATTGAGCAAGTTGCACATCTGTCCGAACAACGATCGGGTATTCTTTCCACATGAATGTAATACGTCCGAATCGTTCATCAACCAGTCGGACAGGATTTTAATACTAGGCATGTAACTCTCATCTTTTATAATATCTATCATTGTGACAACGTCTATAAGTTTGGACCTCTTCAGAAGCGCCGCAAGCGATTGCAAATCATCCTCTTTACAGTTTTCTTCGATATTGACTTGATCTTCCTCCTCCGAGCTGGAATCAAGTACTTCCGGTATGCTCTCATCTTCGCTTTCGGAATCGGGTAGCTCGATGTCGCTTACATCGGATTCTTCGTCGCTGTCGCGCTGAAATTTCTTCCGTCTCCGTAAAACTTTCTTTTTCTGATTCTTTTCAGGTATCGGGCTGTTCAGAACACCTTCTTGGATGTGATTTAAAGTGTGCTGTATTAATTGGGAATACACCGCCAAAGTAAATGCGACGATGCTGGACAAATGCTGCGAGTCCTTCTCCTTTTGCAGCTTCGTAATGCACAAAAGGCAAATAACGACTATTTTAAATATCATGTCGGCCGATAAGTAAGCTGGTGTTACTAGGGAATCCGAATCCGTTTGATCGCCGTTTTGTGATCCACTGCTCTCGCTGGGCACAGGCTTTGAATAAGACAAACATTCCTGTAATTCAACGTTCGTTTGGTGACAAAGGTCGTAAATGTGCGAGATCTTTTTATTAAAAAACCAAATGTCAGTTAATAAAAGGAATCTGGCTACAAAGCGTTTGATGCGTTCATTCGGCTCGATTTCAATAATGCAATCGGCATCTGGATTTTCAATAGGTATTTGTTCTAAATACTGTGAATTCTTTTCAAAGAGCCGATGCAGGTTGTTCTCGGTACCTTCGAACGATTTTTTGCACATCATACACTGTATGTAATGATATATGGCATCCAGATGTTCATTAAGGGAAGACGCCAAAGTACCAATTTGATTGTGGGGCATTCCATTATCTGGATTTAAGTGAAGCGCCTGAGAATAGTATCGTATGGCTAGGTTTGGATCCCAATTCGGGTAAATTTCAAGCTTGTATCTGCAGAGGTCTCCCAAATATATGAGTGATCTATGAATGGACATGGAAGCCCACTCAAGGATTTTATCATTTGCATCTGTTTTGGATGTAATGAGATAAAAATCAACACTGCCTTCCAAAGGTACATTATATTCTGTCTGCAACTTTGAGATAAAATGATGATAGTGTCCGATACCAGCATTAATGTGTGCTATTAGACTGGATTTCTCTTCAATTGTGTAATCTTTATTTTTGAGGATCTTCGATGATGAGATCACATCATAATAACACTTCCTCCATAAGTGTTCCTCAGCTTTCAGACCAAATGTCAATGGCTCTTTGAATATTAATCTTTCGCAGTACTCTTGCAGCTTGCTGCGCATCACCTGGACGGATGGTTTAAAAAGATCAAGAATTTTGTTGGAACATGCTCTTGCATCATCTAAACGTTTGCCTTGATCACTTATCGATCTAAAATGAAAATACAAGTTAAAATACATCAAATTGTAACATATTGAATTTGGACTGACTGAACAGTCACATGTGACAAATACCTATAAATTTTTTTGGACTGCTCTTGTCCCTCCTTATGGTGACTATTTAGGTTATAAATTTTCTTCATTTCCACTTCACATTTTTTCTTTCTACCCTGGTCAAGAATTCAATAGAATATCATCTACACTCTTCGATACGGAATCCGTACTTCCTTCACTGGTCATCGTCATACCATTTTCAATTTTTAAGATGTATTTAGACACCATCACAATTTCTTATCAATTTGCATTTATTACAGCGCGTTTGTAACATTCTAGAATTATCACAAATTTGTTTCTACATCTATCGGATGGAGGCCACACTCGGAGATTTACACAAAGCAGTTTCCTGTTTGACGCACAAATCAACAACTCTCACTTGTTCCACGCTCACGAAACAATTGATTTTATCCTTTATAAACAGAAATATCAATTGTTTTTATATCTCCCAGCGAGGCGAAGAAATTTACAAATAAAAGTTGCTCGATTTTGAAATAACTGAAATTGACTGAATGATTAGAAATTAGAAAAAAAAGTAGGAACCGTTTTTATATCTAAAATAGGTGGCTCCATCTGGCTTTTTGACAGCTGTCAAACATAACCGAACATAACCTCACAACTCGATTTTGCAGAGGCTGAAGATGGATGTTTCTGCAAAGATGCGTCAGGATATGCCCCCATCCGGGGGCTACAAGCCAATTCCCTACAAAAGAATCCCAGCGAAGTCATTTTTCAGCGGTATGCTCAAATTTTGTTTTACACTCACTTCGATCTTTGCATTTGCAATTACATAACATAACCTTTTTAGGCTGGGCTTTAATTGGTGGATACCTGGGTATGACTGCCGGAGCTGCATATGTTTATTACTTGAATTGCAAAGTTGTCCATTATGAGGAGATCGAGAATAGGTCAGCAAATTTTGCTGTCTACCCCATGTTGACTGCTGAGCGTGACAGAGCTTTCTTGAAGCAGCTTATTCGCAACAGAGACGAGGAAGCCGACCTCATGAAGAATGTACCTGGATGGGAAGTTGGTACTTGGTATGGAGAACACATCTACAAGACTACCAAAGTAATGCCAATGCCGACAATGCAAGAGTATTATGTCCATAGCAATGTTAATGATCTTACTAGGAGGGCTCATCTTAGCTTGTGGTCTTAATTGCTATAAAAAAGAAACTGTGTAGATCAATACTTGTTTAAAATAAATTATAGAGTAATTTAATTGTGTTAATTATTTATTCTTATAAGTTATTGGATTTCATAAATTTTATATTGTTTGCTTCAATAAATAACATAATACACATTTTAAAAGTCAAGAATTATTTATTAAATTTGTTCTTTTAATTTATTTTTTGGGACAAATTCTTTTAAAGCTTATATCTAATGACATCTATATATTTGTTTTTATTTTCACGAACATAAGTATTAAGATACATAAATGAATTATGTAACATTAAATAAGTTAATTATATTTTGTCAGATCATTAATTAAACCAACATACATTATTCTTATTTTTACATAAAACTATTTTAAAAGAAAATCTATTATTATTTGTGAGATATTTATATAACTTGAGTGTATGAAGTAAAAAATACTATGTCACAATTTCAATATGTATATATGTAAATATGTAAAATTTCAATATAATTATTAACAAACTAAAGACTATGTTTGAATTTCATATATAAAATATAGAGATACAATTGAATAAACATTATGAATTTATGTATATATACTTTTTTGGTTTTTATTCTAATTTATGATTTTTATTTTGTACTCCTGCAATAATTGTGAATGTTTCCATTCAATTCTTATTAAATATTTAGTGGTAATATTTGACCTAAACCTAATTTAAACAATTATACCAAGCAAATTAATTCTAAGATGAAGGCCAGTGCCTTTTAGGACTTCGATAGTTTAGATAGGAAAGTGAACGTGAAATTGACTACTCGATGATTTTATCTTAATCAATTGTTGTGGATCTGCATTTAACAACCCTGCTGTTGTGAAGAGAGTAGTTATAATTATAAAAATTAAACACCCTGACAAATCCAACCCTCTTAACGTCTTATTTTATGTAAAAAAAATCAAACAAACAGTTCACAATTCTAGCCGTATCTCCATTCCTGAGTGGAGAATCTTGGAGTTTTCAGCATTACCTATTTCACTAAATCCTCCTTGTTCTCTGTTTTCATCATTTTAATATTTGATTTCTGAATTGTGTTAATATTATAGTTCATTGGTATTGGTTTAATTTGTTTTATTATAATAATAATATTTATGGCAACAAACATTAAAAAAATAAGAAAATCAAATAATAAATTAAAAAATTCTATCGGTGCAAAGGGCTATTGACTATAGGTCTGTATATGACTGTTGAATAAGAATATATGCAAAAAATATTTATTTAAAAATAATATTGTAAGCACGAGATAAGTTGGAAATTATTAATTAATAATTACAAATAAATAGTAAATAAAATGAAAATAATTGCGTAATAATAGTGTTTATTTACTTAATTCTAAATATTATATAATTATATAATTAACAAGCAGTTATTAAAAAATATATAAAAAGAATCATTATGAAACAAAGCATGATACAAAATGTACGCGAAACTAAAACTGAGTAAAGTTGTAAAGTATGTCTTACATGTCTAACTGAAAACTAGACATTGAAGTGTAATTAACTGTGAAATAATCTGAAGGAAACGTCCAGTTGATGAATAAACAGTGAAATTTACGGTCTGTGAAAACATGTAGGAAGTTTCTTAAAAGTAATCCCCTTTATGAACGTAATAAAATTAAAACAGCAACAGTTCAGACGTTAAATCCATAATATACCTGTGCATTCAATACTTATATACATTTATGAAATACTAATATAAATAAAGAGATTAAAGATATTTAATAATCAATAAAGCTATAATAATAAATTAATTCTGGGACTTTTAGGGAGCAATTACCATAAGTTATATATTATGTTATTAGTAATTTATATGGGGTACGTATATACATAATCCTTTTCTTCTGATCCTCTTACTGCGTTTCCCGATGGCACGAATGATTAATCAGCGATGCTTTTTGGCCCAGTACCAAATAAGATCAATGGAAAACGGGTCAATGGTTCGATGCAGTGAAAACACGGTGATTAAAGTAAGTTATAATTAGTGAAGGAATGGAGGCGTAAAGCTGCCGTGCAGAAAACACTTTCCAGTTGGTAAACACCGGGGATCTGTGTTAGCTGCACATCCTACCGTGAACACTGATCGAAATAATAATTAATACGGACTCCGTGCGCTTTCAACTTTTGGTCGGCTCACCAACTGTATTTTTGATTTATCGTTTTGTTGCATTATTGTTTCGGTTATCCTACGATGCAAAGATTCATTGCGTGAAGTACAAAGCTCGAGCAAATTCATCCTCCCCAATAATCAACACAGTACATAAATATACAGCTTTTCCAACGTACAATATTTCTGATTTATATATACAACCCGTGTTATCATTTTTGATTTATTTATAAAATTACATAATAAATTAATTAAATTCATTCGGCGTAAAGATTTATTTCATAAACTGAAATAATATATATATTTTAATGAAACATTACTAACTTTTATTATAATGATTCATTCTATAAAGTGAAAATGTTTAGCAAAATCATAAGTTTCTATAAAATGTAAATACTATTGCCAATAAAAAATCAGCATTTAAGTTTAAATATAAATCGTTGTATAATTTTTGATTTTGATATAAAATTACATAATAAAATGACTAAATTTATTCGGTATAAATATTCATTGCATAAAATGGAAATTTTGAGCTAATTAATCCACCCTAAAAAGTCAACAGAGTAAAAAATATTGCAATATTTAACATGTCGTTGTATAATTTTTGATTTATTTATAAAATTATATAATGAATTAATTTAGTAAATCTTTTCATTCCATAAATTAAAGAGCTCTTTCACCCTTTCCTATAATTAATTACTTAAAAAAACTACTACCTTTGAAAAATTCAACATTTGAGTTTTTGATATACATAAATTAGCTAAATTCATTGGGTATAAATATTCAGGAAATTAATATTTAGGTTGAATAAACCTATTTAATGATTTTTATACTTATCTCGACTTATACTATACTTCATTTTGTTATGTTTTTAGTTTATTATTTAAAATTAACTAATTAAAATTTAATCTGCAATTTTGAAAACTGTTGTATTTAGATAATGTTTTGTTTATTCTAGTTTTTAATCTCACTAATCTTCGTAATAATTGTTAAATTCATTCAATTCTTGAACTTTCGTTATAATATTATTTCCTAAAGGGAGCCACGAAAATTAGTCACTGTGAACAATTTTCCAAATTACTGCGAAAGTTTTATGAAATCTTCAAGGGGGGATTGCCAAATGATTAAATATTTTTAAGGGAGGCGTGGTAACATCAAGTTTGGAAACCACTGATCTACATCAAGTACGTACCGATTACATAGTACGTTAACCGGACATCGTTTTAGAAGCGTATTGATGTTAAATAGCTTTCAAAAGTAAGATCTATCGATCGACAAAATGTTCGTTATCCGTACATTGTGTACATTCTCCAAACATAAAAAACAGTTTTTTATCCAATTTTTTTCAAATTTATAAATGTTCAGCCTCTGTACTGATAACTTAAGTAATTTTAAGATTTATTTAGTTCAATATCTGTCATAGCACATTATGTTTTTTTTTTGGAATTTAATACAAAAATCAATGAAAAGGAATAAAAATATTTAATTATTTTTTTAGATCAATTGCAAACAATAAAATTAACGAGGAATTTAATTTTTGACGCAGCTGAAGACGTAATAAGAAAAAAGATAAAATTTTATTAACGTTTTTACAGGATTTAAGGATTAAGGAAAGAAGGAAACAAACTAATATTGGAATAATGAGTAAAATTATATTAAATTAACAACTTCATATTCAAAGAGAATGATTTAAATCATAATAACTGAGATATAAATATATAAGTTTATTCCAATATTTATATATTCATCGCTTATGGATTTTCATATTGTTATGAAGAAGTGATGCAGAAAATCACGTCTTACAAGTAACTAGATGAATCGAGATGAATATACCTGAACAACAAGTAAATATAGACCTTTTTCCTAAAATCAAGAGAATGGAACGAGTCTTTAATAAATTTCTCTCAATCCGCTGGAGCGTTGATGAGAAAACGACAAATAAATGGCATTGCGTGAGCGAAAGACAGAGAGAGTAGAAAATAACCGAGGATAAAAGGAAAAGGGAGAACGGTTAAAGGAAAGCAACAAAAAAAAAGAAGTTTATCTTTTAGAGTTTGTGTCTAAGTGGAATTCCGTGTTCAAGTAAAAATAAGACGAATCAATCGCTTCCGAGCTCACATACAATTCTAAGCAAAAATCAATAAAAATATAATTCGTTTCAATCGAACAGTTGAAGTACACATTTCACGTAATCAACGAAGGAAATAATAAAACAATAGTGGAGGAATTTATTGTAATATGGAATAGTTACATGACTCGAACAAAGTTCGTCACTGCATTTGCAACTGCTCTATTGATTGGTCTCTGGGCCGATAAAATCCAGGTGTCGTAAAACTAATAGTAAACTTCGGCTGCGGCTAATACTAATTCGTCACTATACACAGTTTGTTACATTGTTAAATTGCTTCCAGTTCAATAACTTTGTTTTGTCGATATTTGCAATGTTGCAACTAACTTAATCTTTAGTTAGTTTCTTAGTTTAATGGAGGAATTTGTGGTTTACTACGAAATCTTATATTATATAAACATTATATCCATCTATATTTATCTAATTATAACGAAAATTAGAAATGGCTCCTTCACTTAGGTTTTACAACAACCACAAGAAAAATAGAAACTGATAACAATATAATTTATAGGCCAGTTAAAAAAACAAAATATAAATCTAAATACATTGGTACCTCGATATACGAGTGCCCTAATATACGATTGTTTTAAGATACGATTCGCCGAGCAGGCGATATTTTGCTTTGAGATGAGAGCAAGATTTGAGATGCGAGGAATCGCACACTACACCGCTATACACGACATCAACAGTTTCTCTATAAGAAGCAGAAAAAATAATCATAGGAGAAAAAAATCATTACAAACTGAATATAATGGAAATTGAAGGAAAAGAAAATATAATTATTACTGTTATTGCAAAGGGAACATAAGTATTTCTGCCCAAATTATTTAATAGATGTATTTTGTTTTAAGTTTTTTCAAATATTATTATTAAATATTTCTGTTACAATTGTATAATTAAATTTTTAATTTGTTGATTATTTATACAAGTATAATTTGTATATAATATTAAAAGATTTATAAGAAACTTCAATAAAGAAGAAAAGAAATATGTATTTTACATAAAAATATATGAGTTGTACAGTTGTCTCACTTTTTAATAAGATTATGTAAGTTGAGAATTCATTTTATTGAGTAAAAATATATGTCTAAAAATTACAAATTGAATGATTATTATTTATAAAATTAAGAAACAAAAATAATACAAATACTAAAAGTATATTATTTATTAAATTTATTGCAAAAACTGCAAACTAAAATAATGTAAATATACAAAAAATAAAAAGAAAACACAACTATTGCCATTGCTGCAAAAGGGCTATAGACCATAGGTGTTTCTGCCCTAGAAGCAAATATTATTGCAAATATTGAAAATTGTGAAATTATGTGTATAAATTTAAATGTATAAATAAAAATTATTTAATCTAGTATTATTTTTTCGGTAAGAAAGACTTTTTTGTAAAGTCTATTTTCATTTACAATCTGTTTTATAACAAAACATTCATTAAATGGTTTAAATTGTTATCAGATAGATTTGAATCTCGTTAGCAGACGCAGTAAATTTATTTTAATTATATTAAGTTTTTCTTATAATAATTGTTTTAATACGTATTTTTATTATTTTTTTAAATTTACATTAGAAAGTCTATAGTTTATAGCATAGAAAAAAGTTAATTAAATTCATTTAGTTAATTGCAGCTAAATAATAATAATATAATTTATTGTCCAGTTATAAAAACAAAATTTAATTCTAAATATAAAAGCAAACATAATAATAATAATCAAAAGAAAAGGTTGGCCAAAAGGCTATCGACCATTGGTCTTTCCGCCCACAGCTAAAAATTTTCATTTAACTGTGATTTCTTAAAATAATTAATATAAAAAGGAATTATGACATTGCTTTTATTAATATAGCGTTTTACATGGTCGAGATTCAGAGATGTAATTAGAAGGAGTAAATCATTTGTGTTAAACTGATACGTAAATAGAAATATACGCAAAAAAAGAGTTCGGAATGAGGATTTATTAGAAAAGTGTCACCAAGTTGAATATTTCATGAGCGCCTGGGAGGACGGTTAGGGAACACTCAAAAAATAAGTGTAGTTTTTATATTCTTGAATTAATTCACTTTTAAGTTTGATTAATTCGGGCTGAAGCAGAAATGAGCCCTACATTATTTAAACTAATAACTCGTAATTAATAGATACTAATGAGATACAAGCAACTTTCTGCATTAGAGCAATCAATTTCGCGAAGCGCTACAGCATTGAAACAAATCTTGGATAATTTTTCTAAATTCATTTACATTTTCTTATAGAGCTATAACAATATAAATATACAAGGTAATAATTGTAAGGCTGATGAATTCGAATTTTAATCTTTTTCTAGTGTAAATAAAATGATTGTATGCTATAATTCTGATTGAAATATTTGTAAATAATGAACGTTTCTATTGCATTTATATTAAGTAATTTATTTATAACAATTAACCGGGACATGAAGAAAATATGTTAGGTTAGCAGATCTAACTGGGAAGTACGGTAAGCCTACTTAAGGTAATGTTACGATATGGTAAAAATGTACAAGCTTTGGGTAACTTTGCATTAAAACGAAGTGAAATGTGTGAGTATTTTAATTAATGTAAATTGACGCTAAACTATTATAAAAATGTAATTAATAAATGCTGTATTTGTATATTTCAACCATGTATTTACACCTATGACATCAAAGTATTGCAATAATTAAAAACATAAATTTTCAATTTAAAAAAAGCATTAATTTTTAATATGTGAATTGTATATTTATATATTTGAAATTGTACTTTTTTACAAAATTAGTGTGAAAATTCTCCGTCTTGTTCTGTAATGGGTTTACTAAAATTGGAGTTCCTTTTGAAAGGATTGTCGATGTTGTTTGCAATCGTTTGGCCAGGTATCTGCGTGGGATTGCCAAAGCCCTTTTCGTGTTGGAATCTCCAGTAAGTCATCCCGTGAGATGCGTACAGCGGATACTTGCAGAACAACTGCAAAAATGATACAAGCTATATTACTAAACGTGTGTGTTTTGCGATATCGTTGCCATCTCCGACCTCGGGATTCTTCTTGATTTCGTATTGCGGAACGAAACCGGGTATAGTTGTACGATAATCGCAATCGTACGATGTTATGTACTCTTCAATTTCAGGCGGCTTGTTTGATTCCATCTGAATCTCTTGCTCGGCCTCCTTTAAAAACTGTTCACGTATGATCCTCGCACGTCGACCTAAATAGAAACTGCCGCATTAAACGTGTATTATATAACAAATTACCGGCTCAAAGTTCATGTCATCCGTTCGAAAGTAAATCCAGTTTGATCTAAGAAACTTTTCACCTTATACAGTGTTTTCCTGCGCTTCAGCTCTTTTTGTTCCACGTCTTCTTCATCTTCTTTTCTAATTGTATCTTACCTAAAAGTGGAGACAAGGATTTCTCCTCTGGAAAACGATAGGAGTCCTTCACCGTTGAAACTTTTACTGAACCCGTTGTCGTTCCGTCCCTTAAAATCCATTTCCTACTATCATTTCTATACATTTCCTCCCAGCACCCTTCTGGCTCTTCCCTGGGCTTAGCTGTTTTTGCAGCCTTATCTCCATCACAAAGCACCCCTTCCGACATTTTCGATATTAATTAAAGGAAATAAAGCTTTCGTAAAATGGAGCACAAAAAAATGCGGACCGTCTTGTCACTACGAATATATTTGGGAAAACTGGTTCGTTGAATCGATATCACTTAGCAACGCAACATTAATATTGCTTTCTTTGGTCGTTTTACTCTAAAATGACATGAAAAGCTTATTTGGAAAGGAATAAATATAATATCAGTTCATTTTTCTTTATCATTTAAAATACTGCAGTACCTCGCATAGTCCGGTTTCATCAATCCGAATTCATTATACTCTGATTCACAAAAATACTTTTATCAGACAATTTTTTTCCTTAATACAGTCAAGTATTAATTAATTTTAAACTCTTCGTTTAATCCGATTTTATCTTTGTTTGAACCGCTCTACGCGAGGTATTGTACTATTGTATAATTCAATATTATTAAATTGTATACACAAAGGTAACGTAATTTATTTTATCTACATTGTCGTTTCGAAATGAATAACTATTTACTACACAATTTCGTGTAATACGATTTTACTATTTCCTAAACTATATTCGTTTAACACGACTTTACTATTTCTAAAAGTATGTTTGTTTAACACTAGGAAATGATTTAATAAGATGAAAATATGTTTGTTTAACACGATTTTATTGTTTCTAAAAGCAGGTTTATATAAAATATAAATAAGTTTAAATATGTTCGTTTGACAGTATGAAACGGTCTAATAGGACGAAAGTATGTTCGTTTAATACGATCTTGATATTTCCAATAATATGTTCTTTTAACACGATTTTCCAAAGGTATATTCGTTTAATACGAGTTTCCACTTTAAAATTGTCTAACAGAATGAAAATATGTTTGTTTAACACGATTTTGATATTTACAGCAGTATTTTCTCTTAAGACTTTTATATTTCGAAAGCAATATTCGTTTAATATGAGTTTAAATAATTCAAAAACAATGATTGTTTAAGACGATTTAACTATTTCTAAAAGTTCGTTTACACTATGAAATATGTCATATGATTGAACTTGTAAATGTTACAATTGTAAAACGTGTTGAATCTTATTACATTTTTTTTGTATAAAAACAGACGTTTTTTATTTACAATCTATTTTATAATAAAACATTCAGTAAATGGTTTAACGGTTGACAAATGACAATTTAATATTGGATAGCGCCCACTGGCGGTTTTCCCTTAATTGCTACTTAAATGTTAAATCTTATTGGAAGATCCAGTAAATTACATCGCTTCAGTCGGTTCGTTGTTAAGCTCTTATCAAGAATATTGATAGCTAAGTTATTTGGATGTTTCTCTAGCCTATTTTGGTATCTGCTACTATATTTCATAATGGCTTCCTCCACTGTTTCTATTTGAAGATCCTCGTGTATTCTCTTGTTTGTAATGTACCATGGAGCTCCTATGATTCTTCTTAGGCTTTTCGACTGGAATTCAACTTTGTATAATAGCTATATTAGATTTGCTAGTGCTTCCCCACAGTCATATTCCATAGGTCCAGACTGGTTTTAAGATTACCTTATAAATCAACAGCTTGTTTTCTATTGAAATTTGTGAGTCTTCTCGAAGTAGCCAGTACAGCTTGTTGAACTTGATTTCAAGTTGTTCTCTTTTTGCTTGGGTTGTGATCTTTCCAGGTCAATCTTCTATCCAGATGCATACCCAAATATTTAACTTTATTAGCTGTCGGTATAATTTTTCCGTTGATAGTCACTGGTGGGCAGTAGTCTTTTCTCATGGTGAAGGTAACATGCACTGATTTTGATTCGTTGACCTTCATTCTCCATTTTTGAAGCTATTCCTGTACTAAATTCAAAGAATATTGCAGATGATATGATGCACGTGCTGCGTCTGCATCCGATGATAATATTGCAGTATCGTCAGCAAATGTTGCAACAGTTGTTTTATCAGTTAGAGGCATATCTGCAGTGTATAGAATATACAGAAGGGTTCCTAATACGCTTCCTTGTGGTACATCTGATTTGATTGGATGTAAATCTGTTACTGCATCGAACACTTTCACTTGAAATAATCTTCCTGTCAAATAGAAATTTAATATTTTGTAAAAATTGTATGGTAGAGCTTTCTTTCATTTATAGTATAATCCTGTATGCTACACTTTATCGAACGGTTGCGATACATCTAAAAATGCTCCAGAGCAATAGCGCTTTTCTTCCAGATCCTGCCTTATTATATTCGCAATTCTATTAACTTGTTCTATGGTGCTGTGTTGATCGCGAAATCCAAATTGGTGACTTGGTATTAGATCGTTGTTTGTTATGATAATTTTTAGTCTACTCATTAATAACTTTTCAAATACCTTTGATATAATAGGCAGCAGGCTTATGGGTCTATATGATTTTATATCTTCTGGAGCCTTTCCTGGCTTGGGAATTAAGATAAGAATCTTATTACATAAAATAATATAATGTACATATTATAATATATAATTTACATTAATGAAATACTTTGATACAATTTAATAAAAATCAAAATTTTGAAATAGATAAATCATAATTAAATTTTTTTGTAAGTTTCACTTACCTTATGTGAATTAAACTCACCTATAAACTAAATGAAATTTGGTCTTAAAATTTAGAAAATGAATAAATCAACAATTCCATATAATACTTTTTATTCATATATTCTTAAAATATTTGTATAATGTACAACTGTTTTATAATTTGTACCACACGAATTTAATGCTACCCCTTATTTTTTTTCCCAAATTTATTCTGTTAACATATCAATATAGTCATTTACATAATAATAATTAATAATAATATATACATACAAATAAGTTTAATTTATAGTTTCTTTTTCTCCTTGGATTACCACGTGAAAACATTCTCATTATAATTAAATCTTTGTGCTATCATGATTTGTCTCCATATGTACAACAAAAAACAAGGAAACAGAATTGTCAGAAATGAGCATTTTATCATATATATAATTCATCTTTATTTAATGTTGTTTCATATATATATAATATATTTTTTTATAAAATTCGCGCCAAAATAATTGTTCTTTGTTCAACATATTCATCTTCAAACGTTTACTAAACAGCAGTCTAGTTTATATACAAAACATCTTCAATTACAAAGTCTCTTCACATTTCTTTTTTTTTATTAATTATATTTATTTGTTTATTTTTACTTTATTTCTCATATTAATTATTTCTTTTCTATAAGTCTTACATTAGTTTAATACTGATTTTAAATTTAAGCAAGAAATTAAAACAGTTTAAGTTTTTACGTGATTTTTTTGTCATCTTCTGGAAAAGGGGTTTAAAAGTCAAATTTGATTTCAATAATCAGTCGTTACTTTTTGTTTTTGTTTTGATTATTCTTTAAAAGCGATCTTTCCTTTTTATTTCGTGATTCAGAGAGAAAATGTAAGACTTATGGTCCCCTAAAAACCTACAGAAAAAATGTCATTAAATTAAAATTAACTAAGAAACCATAATATTAATAAACTAACAACAATCACCAAGCTCTCACGTGTTTCTGTTTATTTACTTCGATACACTAATTATTTAATTAAATGGACGCGTTTCTAAATACAATGGACGAAATTCTATTTTCTTTATTTTAATTATTTGTTTTTAATCTTGTTTTGCTCAGTGACGTAAACCCAAATTCACCTAGTACATTCTTTCAACGAAAAAAAAACAGCGCATCTGTTACGTAACATATATTATATAATTATTCCTTTATTCCCCCTTTTTTTTGTAACTGTTTTCTTTTCGCACTACACCTTTTTTCCGGCGTCCCGATGCCGTTTAATTGATATGAAGGAGTTCAACAATGCAAGAAGTGTTAGGTTGTTGATGAGGCCTCGGTGCTGCAGATTTAACGACTACTTCACGCCTCGAATACACCCGTGACAATGATCTTTTGTTTGTCGCCCGGCTCATTCCAAAAATTCCGAGACGGCAGAAGCTCGCACGCTTTCCGTAATCGTTATGCAACAAAGTAAGTGGGACAATGGGACGATGATGAACATAAGAAGGGGTGGGGAAATTTTAGCCCGGGACGCCCGGATCTTCTTCGTCAGTTGTCCGCCGCATCGAATAACAAAACTATGTACAATATTTACAAATATAGTAATATTTATCTTCATATATATAAATTTTTATACTCTACGTTAGGTAATCTTCATTCACGTTTACAATATAAAGTTGATATAATTTGCAGGATTAAGGTACAAGAAGCGTTTCGAGTTTTTTCACAATTTCTTTGAAAACGTGTTGTTGTTTTATATATATATTTTTTTGTTCCTTTTCGTTCGTTATTTATATAAAAATATCCTAAATTCCTCCAGGTGCATCTAAGAATTGGTCAAGATTGTGCGGGATGTCTCTAGAAAAGCTTACGAAGTTGTGAAATGGGACAGGCAATTTCGTGCAAGGGCTGAAAAAAAAACAATGGAAAAAATAAATATTTATATATAAGGGAATGATATGTCACCTTTTTTTTACACCGAGGGGTGGAAATGAATGAGAGAATTTGTATATACATATTATGTTATTCTTTTTTTCGTTTAGCTTTTGTTTTGCTTCTGTTTTCAGGAGAGTATCGGTTGACTGTCAAAACTGTTAGTAGCACTTGTGTAAATATTAATGGGCAATTTCACGCGCAGTGCTCATTTCCAAAAGCTGTCGTCACCAGCAGAACGGATCCATCGAATCCATATTTCATTAAAAAAAAAGATAGAGCAAACCGGAAATAAATAACGCGCACACTTTTTTTTCTTCTTGTTGTTACATAATCTATCAATTTTACCCGATATATTGTCAATCTCTTTATTCAATGTTTTGTTCCTATATTTAATTAATATGTACACTCTCATAAGAGTCCTTTTGATTAAGCTTTTATTGTTACGAGAATGTAATAATATTAAAAAAGTAAATAAATTGATGAGCGGATAAAAGGGTGGTGCTTGAAAGGGAAGAACTAGAGGGTGGTGGATCCAACCAGGGTGAAAATGCATCCATTGGATTAATTAAATCGGCGTAAAGTGGAAAAAAGCACCTACAACGGTTATCATGTTAACTATTTGTTCCTTCGAGTAATAGATACGAAAAATAAAAAATAAGGGTGTAAATATAAGACATAGGGGAGTAAAATTATAAAAAATAAGGAATAAAACTTAAGTGAAAATGATAAATAAATGAGGGAGCAAATAAAAAGAAAAATTTAATCGAAATTAATTACGATACAATTGCTACCAAAAATAATAGAAATAATATTTGAACTTATACTAATAACGATTATAATCTAATAACGTAACCAAAGGAACGCAGTTATTATTTTAGTTGTTGTTTTGTTAGCTTTAATTATGTACAGTATCTTGTAAAACAATAATTATGATTATATACAGTAGATTATAGTTTAGTTTTTTTTTATATTTATATAAAAGAAATGCCCTAACTGCGTATGCAAATGAAAATTCGCTATTGATAAATTCTTCCCGATACAACTAAACCTAATTATCACCGAATCACTTTCTGCAACATCATTTTTTTCCCCAATAGTAATGAAAATTAAAATAAAATAAACAAAAAAAAGAACAAACTAATTAATTCGTTTAAGGACTATACACAAGTTATTATTATTATTTTTTATTAAAAATTATTATTATTCGTGTTGTCTTTCTTTCCGGTTGGCGCTGCGCTTAAGGACTCGGCATGGAATCTGAAAGGACGTCCGAGGGTGTTCCGTCACTGGAGTTGATGGAGAAGGCCCTGTTGGGGGCGCGCCTTTGTCGCAGCACCGAAGGATCAAAATTCGGATGTCGCCTGGCGTGTTTGCTGCAACAAATGAGTCGAATCAAGGATCTTATTAGCGTTGTACAAAAGGATATTAATTGATGCAATTTACGTCCTCCCACGGTGGGAAGATGCTGCGAGAATGCGAGGAGGACATCAATTACGTAGGGTGCATGTTATCAAAACACGATAATTGCATAGAGGGTTACGCAAATCATGGTTACTGTAATTTGATTACGTAATAATGTTTTAGTGAAACAACCGTAATTACTTAACAATGTATGAATCGCCTTCATTGTCGTATAGTTTTAAACATTGAGTTGACATTTATAGTGTAATAATATAAGAACATATTGTTAAGTAGTTTTAATGAATCTTATAACCCCTTTTCTGTTCTCAATTTAACTTTCATTTTTTAAGATGATTTACAGTGCGTTAAGTTAATGTATATTAATAGGTGAACTGTCTATTTAATATTTTTTTTTGCAAACACATATCTCTTCGTTCAAACAAACATGCTCGATGTTCATAAGAATCTTCACATTTTTGAGGGATGCCTTTTATTTTATAGTAATGGCACCCATATTATGATTGTAGAAAATTGCAAACTAATATGTATATATATTAATATGGCACATAATTATTCTAATTCTTTCTTCTTACATGCACTCCAGTATATTAAACTAATGTACTCTAATATGGTAACTATATAATAAATGCATGTATTTAAGATTTCTTATTCAATCGATATTCATATGAACGTACATATTTTTGTCAGATAACTTATATTTTACTGTAATGTCAATACTATATTACAAGTGAATTGAAAATATTGTAATAAAATCCTACGTGCTGAGTCAGGTTGCGGGATTTCAAATAATGGGCACCATTCCTTTTTTTGGAATAAAGAAGAAACTATTTATTATTAATATTATAACCCTTTAGGCCTAGTCGAAGGCCAATATAACTGGCCTTTCCCCGAAGTTTTCAACCAACAAAAAAGTACACAACTATCACTAAATACGTCCGTTTTCTTGACGGTCGGCACTCAACTCTTTTATCTATTTTATTACACTCTTATTCTACAACCTTACTTGTATGTAAGTATATTTTATAAGTTTTTTAATTACTTTATATTAATACAACTATTTAACTAAACTTATTTAGCGAAAACTAGAATTAAATCCGATGTATGTGCGTAACGTTGAGTGTCAACAAAAGTGCAAGGAATACAGAAATGATGTTCAGTATTTTAAGTAACGAACATTAATTAATAAAGTGTCTATATATGTTTGATTTAAGATTTCTTAGTTTTTGGTCCTTGGTCCTTCGTTCGGACAAACGTACAGAAGTTCATTCGAATATAGACCTTTTTGTTGAATGGCTTTTATCAGCACCTTTTGGATTTTGAGTTCAACTATGTAATCAAAATAATTATTTAATGAGACAATCTTATTGTATAACAGAAAATATATTCATTTCCCTCATTTTGATATATTATATATAGTGAACAGAAACATTTACATCTTGATAAATCTTACAACATTTTAGGTAACTATTCTACCTTCAATTATGTTTTTTTTCGTGCAATTTAAAAAAAATGTACGTTAATCGGACAATGTACATACGAGTTTAATTCGTTCCGTAACCTTGCTCGTATATCAAATTGCTTGTATCTCAAAGCAATTTTTTGTATATGTACAAAAAGCAAAAAAAGCGAAAAAAACTTATAAAAAATGCTTCGAAAACGAGGGAAACAAACATACAGTCTCAGTCTGAAATGGGAGAAACTGTTGATGTCGTGTGCAGCGGTGTAGTGTGCGATTCCTCGTATCTCAAATCGTGCTCTCATCTCAAAGCAAAATATCGCTCGCTCGGCGGCTCGTATCTCAAAACACTCATATATTAGGGCACTCGTATATCGAAGTAACGTATATGAACATACACGTTATTGTCAGATAGGTTTTATTAAGAGCATCTGTCCATGCAAGAAAATATAGAATAAATAATTAAGTTAAAATCTTACAGTCTTTGTTTTTAATTCGATCTTATTTTGTAAGTTCTGATCATTAAATTTCATGTTTTCAAGATTTCTTTGTACGAACAAATTTGCTTAATTGATCATACGAACGTATACTTTTTCTTGTCAGATTAATGTAATTGCAAACTGTATTATTTGTATATTCCTTTTAACTATTTTATATGTGTTTATTTTAAGTAGTTGAATATTAATAAATGCTTTTAGGTTAATACTTTAACCAAAAGCTATATATTATACCGGTATATTAAATCGGATGTACTCAACAAAAAAAATGTAATTTGTTCAAAGGTATGTTAAGCCAACAACTGTATTTAAGATTTTTTGGTATACACGTGTCTCATTTTTTTCGATCAAACGTGCTTGATGTTCGTACGAACATAGAGATATTAGAGTAGGTTTTTTTATCAGTGCCATCCTTTGGATTTTTAGATTAACAAAATATTATAAAGATACTTCTAATTTTCATGGATACAAAAAAAAGATGAGTTTCAGATAATTGCTATTCTAAATGAACATATAGTTTATAAGTATTCCATTTGTCATGACTAATAGAAGTATCCAGTCAGTTTAATTTATTAGGATATAAATTAAATCGGTTTTTTTTTTTTTTTTTTTTTTTTTTTTT
>JAFMTC010000233.1:179262-254561 GCA_018845635.1 Nicrophorus orbicollis
AAAAAAAATATAAATTATATGAAATTGTTGGGGTCGTGTCGCAGCTAAATCAAAATATACCGAGTGAGTTATAAAACTCTTTATAGCGTAAAATGAAAATAAGTATGACATCGAATAAATTATGCAAATTCGCAATAAACTTTACACATTTACCAGGGCATTACAAACAACAAACTTGGCTAAATTTAATATTAAATGTCGCCGCCCCCTTTCGGCTTAAAATATGAGTGGGAAAAACAAAAGGAAATTCCACTTGGTGCGGGCGGCGGCGGTTGGCTGGTGGTGGCGAAACGGCGGCGGCCCCCGCGTATATTTACCAAAGTTATTCTACGACCGCCTTCCCGACACTTCTGCTTTATTGAATCTCTTATCATAATGGGGAACCGTTAGTGCCAAATGAGGCCCTCATTACAATAATATTGAAATTGAAAACCTCCTCCGCAAACACACCTACTACCTTAACCACCCGAGCATCGCGTTTAAACCACATTATTTATTGTTTCAAATATATCGTAAATCAATTATTCACCTGTTTCTCAGATTTATGTTTATGTTCAAAGGTTTAATCGTACTCTATTAATTTAATTATATACAACGTTACAAGTATGGATGTGTTTTTTGTATATAAATTAACTGTACAGGATGCTCAAACGCAGCACTTTGATCGATTTTAAATTAAATTTATTGCTTGAATAATCATTTTATTCGTTCAGAATTTATAATAAATTTCAATCTATTTTAATCAATATATTCAGTAAATGTACTTAATGTGAACAACAAATTGATTATAATTTACATTCTTTTATTGTTTTTTTGTTCTCAAGAACGTAATTAGATGCTCAGATAACGTACATTATGTAGAAAATGTATTAATAGAATTATATAATCCATAAATAATAATATTTATTGCAATATTAATTAAAAAGAACTTCATACAATAAAAATGAAGAATAAAAATAGTAATAATGGGTCTTTTTGCCCTAATTATTATAATTTAGGTTCTTATATTGTTTTTTTTGTTTAAAAGAATGTACTTGACGTATATGAGAACATATAATTAGGCGGTTTAAAAAATGTTAACAAAAAATAACTTTCATATACGTTACCATGACTATAATTATGGATCATTCGATTGGCATCATAAAGTTTAAATTTTTATAGATCAATAATTTATTCTCTATATTTCTACTATTTAAAAAAACAGGATTTTGTACTTTATGTTAAGTATGTAATGAAATCTAAACTGGTGTAATACCAATTATTTTTAATGTTATCCGTTGGAGTCAACTCAGAAAAATATCGAAGATTTTAAATAGGATGTGTATAAAAGTTAACAACCTAACGTTTTTAAAGAATTTAGACCTGTAAATATGTATGTGAATTTATATTTTCCATTTATATTACCAAGCTTATATCAAATTATGTATAAAATAATCATATAAAATTAATAGATTATTCCATTTTAACTTTTTTCTTTTTCCACCAAAAACATCATAAAAAAAGATTCCTTTTATATTCATTTGATATTTATATTATCAAGAATGGGATACTTTTTACAGTTTTGGCTTTTTATATTCGATCTTTGTATTTATAGGAGAAAAATGATATTATATTGTTCGTTATACTGAAGCTTCCTTAACTGAAGTATTACACTAATTATAAATTAAATGACACCATACTTTACTGGTGTATTTCAATATTTATGGGAAGTTAAATTGATTTCTAGGTAATTGCGCGTTAATTGAATTAAAAGGGTTCGCTCCGATCTAGCGAACATTTTAATAATTAATCTCGATTATCCTTTCATCAAACCGATATAATAGTAAATTCGATTATAAATAAATGTAACGATTGGGACGAGGGAGGCCAATCTTGCAGATGATAATTGAAGCAATCATTCTGTTCAATTATGTGGAAAAGCAGCTGCGATTGAGTCGCCTCGTGGCACGAAGAAAATATGATGAAGAGTAGGAAACTAATAAAATATATACAATATATATCTTAACGCAAGGAACATGTTTTTCAATAATATTAGTTTTTATATAACGTCGAATAAAACGAGTCAGACAAATTAGATTTTTTCGAATGTTACGTAAGGGCGAAAGCATTTATAAATAGAGGACATATATAATAATTCATATTTTTTCATAATTTATAACTATGATGAAATTTTAGTTTAGTACTATTTGGGAAAGTAGTATTTTCATACGAAAGTACACTGTTTTGTTACCTGGGAGAGATTTCAATTATAGTGTATAGGTCACAGAAAAATTAAATTAAATACATTGTGAAGAAATTGAAAATTTTCATGTATAAAAACTTACGAGTGAATTATGATTTGGGGTACTATAGTTGAAAACATATAAGAAAATATAGTATAAATAATTACATTTTATTAATGAATATTATAGCTCTTTCCTCTTATTTTTGTTATAGACAATTTTCAGTACATCGTATGAGAATCTATATAAATGTATTGATTTTATATGTTTTTTTTTACAAGTACACCTTTTCAATTTATTGAAGATGATTCTCTACTTAAATAAAAATGATTTGTTTAATAACATAAACGTATTTTCGTAAATTGCAAGAATTTTGCATTTATTACTATTTATATAGTTATTGTAAAAATAAATAATAGAGACCTCAATTATAATCAAATAAAACTATATTTCTTTAGAATAATATACAAAAAAAATAACATAAAAGAAAAAAATAAGGGCGGAAAGACTTAGTTCTGTCTCCATTATCGGTCAACCATGTGGATAAAGGAGTAAAGACTGTTTTATCACGATTTTTTTTAAATTAATTCATATTATATATGTGCATTTTATTTAATGGACCCACTACAAATTTACACCTGATGCCCCAAAATCCAAAGAACTGCTATGACCTCGTTCAATAACACTTTAAATTAACAATAGCAAACTTTTTGCTTATTATTAAAAGCAATGATTTACATAACATTATCCTTTTTTGTTTTGTAAATGGAAAATATCATTACATATTTCATAATAAAAGATACATACTAATTATGTTTAATAAATTGGCTCTACAATTATTTACTAAAAATAAATATATTTCTATTTTATTTCTCTAAAGAAAGTTTTTTTATTATATTTTAATATTTCTGAAAAGAACATGACCCAAGAAAGATCGTTATGACTTATTAATTGGCAATTATAGGTTCCTCTATTACGTGTTTGCATACAACTTGAATGAAAAAAAAGAAGGAAGGAACAGTACATGTCGCACAAATTTGAATGCACGTTAATTGCAATTTCGCAATGTAAAATTGTAGCTGGCTCGTCCAATTAAATCGCTTTGCAATTGCTCCGAGTGCTTGATTTCAATTCAGACACAATACGGGATTGAAAGGAGAGCTCCTTGTACATTGTCATGGGCTTTTAAGCCGAACGCAATTGAAATTACCATTGTCCGTGTACGTATTCCAACAATAGGTACAACTTTTAATAAAGTCGCAGCAAGAATTAGTCATTTATATAAATTAATAAAGGCAGTATAATAATAAAGGATGATTTAAATATTAAATTAGGAAACGCTTGGAATTCAAATTATTTTAATCTATGCAGTTTCATTGTTTACCCACAGATGACGCCGTAACCTGATTGGTTTATATGATAATTAGTGCAATTATTCTAGATAATATTTTTAACAACGATAAGCAAAACTATCTGTAGATTTATTTTCTTTTTGTAATTGTTGCAATAAATTTCATTATTTTTATAATTAATTATAGATGGGTGAATAAAATTACAATAAAATACACATTAATTACAATATTTGATATAGCTTATTTGCTGTTCATTCGTAACTGATTTTTTTTCATAAATTATGATTTATTATAAGTAGACCATAATTTATTTCTTATTTGTAACTGCACTAAAAATAAATAAAAACATTGCAATTCTTCCATTTATTTTTAAATAAATGGAACGAAAGACTATAATTATATATAGTATGCATTCTGGAAAACAAAACTTTTCGTATTTTGTATAAAATTATATATGAAATTGAAATTTGTTTTAGAGAAATTATAAATTGTTTGCTATTGTTTTCTTGTGGGGTAACATTAATGTGGGAGTTAAATTGAAGGGAGTCGGGTGGCTTTAGTTTTTAAACTAAATATGGGGGACAGCCGAGCGAGACGAACAAATGGAAACTTATCCACGTGCGTGTCGAGAAATCTAATATCTGGTGTAGAGCGATACACAACCAGCACAAGCTTTAAGTAAAAGCTTTTTTGGGCGTCTGGAAAAACTAAACTGCGTTCGTACACACATTCATACCCTTGCAACATACGTACACGCAACACACACACACACAAATAGATCGTCTCTCTGGAGCCACCCCGAAAACAGGGATAAAGAAAGGAAGACAACAAAAAAACGAATGGAAACGCTCGTTGGCTTCGCGAATTACTGTCACGTCTTGACAATATGGCGCAGATGTCCGGCGTTAAAAAAATATATAAATACAATAATTTGAAAGCACATACAAACAGGATCACAAAACGTATCCCCCTTTTTTTAGTAAACCTATCGCATTAGTTAAGATTAATTATTCAATAAGACTAAAACGAAAATATTTTTTTTTAAATGAAATTTGTTATGTCCAAGCATTATTATTAATACTGTTGTTATTATATTGAATAAACAATCAATGTATAAGACTTAGACCCGTATCAAGTGTCTTAGTCGTCACATCTCTTAATATAAACAAATATATAAGTGCCAAGGGATTCATACTAAGATTCCTAATCGATGCCCTTCTTCATATAAACAAACCACCCAAGCCGAATTCCGTTGGAACGTTTAATCATCAAATATAAACAAAGCCCTACTCCCAATCACAACTCCCACCCCATGATTAATAATAATTAACTTCGTAAGTAGAATATGTATTTAGAATTAGTCTCAGTAGAATATACAACGGATAACATAGTCTTGGAAACACTCACCTACTATTGAATAATAAAGTTATTATAAAGCCAATTGAATTTACTTAATTCAAACTAATAAGACTTTACAAGGACAATACCAGACTTTATTCCACTTTGTCCATAATTCCATCCCTGGGGCACAACATATTAATAGTAAGAAATTTAGGAGTATATTACAGATGTATTTTATATAAAATGAGAACATAGTCAAATATTGAATATATATTATGCATTCACAAATTGCCAAAACATATTATTGTGTGTTAGACGAGACAAAGGAACGTAAATAACAATGAAAATATCATTGAAAGTATCTTAAAAGAATGTACATAAAGAAATATAACTGAATTACTATATAATTCGTATAAATATGTGTATATAACATACACAGAATCAGAGGGAAGTAATTAATAATGTATTACGTATATCGAAATATATTAAAAGGATCTAAATTAAGAAAGTGACAATTGTAATACTTCCTCTGTTTGATTTGTAAATAATAATGTACGTATTATCGAAGAAAGGTCAAAATAATGTACAAAATGCAATAAATTTGGGAATATAAGTTAGATAATGGTAACTGACATCATTCCTTAATAGATTTGATCGATCTGAGGAAATTCAATAATAATGTACGTATCATCGAACGTATGTTAAAAGGAGTGTTTTAAATATATTAATAAATGTCATTTTGATACAATGCTAAATTGTGTCAAAAACTGTAAAGTTTTGTTAAGAATTTTAAAAGAAGACAGTGAAATTGATGTATTCTTAATTGGTAATTATTAAGTATTTTTTTTTTGCAGTATAATAAATGTAAGCTTTTGGGCAAAATAAGCAAAATATGATAAAACTATGGTCTATAGCCCTTTTAGTCTACGGTTCTATTTTTGATGTTAAAATGATATTAAATTAGTTTATTAATACATTTTTTAATCGTATTTAGATTTCGAAGCATCTCTTTTTTAAATTTTTAATGCATAAGCAACATGTATTATATTGAATAATGTTGTCAAAGCATGTGCATCTACATATCAATCATCTTTGCGTTACTAAAGCATTTGCGAAGCGATCATGCATTGGAGTAGGTAGGTGACCGACGCTCAGCACATCCAAGCGAACATAATGCCTTTTGACGCGCTACGTAGTGTTGCTAAAACAACTTTGATGATACCATATGATCTCATAACCTCTTTTCAATGCCCAAAAGCAGAGTCTGAATCGATGAATGCAGCAGAAATACATAAAAAAAAAGTGGAGAGCTACACCTACTCTGAATCAAAGAATGAAACGAAACGATGGAATAAGGAAGATCATTTACCTGAGATGATCGCTCCGCATAAATTTCTTGTTGCAAACCGGACAGGCGAAGTTCTTTTCACCCGTGTGGGTCCTCGTATGTCTTGCGAGCTCATCGGACCTTGCGAACCTCTTGCCGCATCCTTCCCAGCTGCAGGGAAAGGGTCTTTCACCTGAAAACAAATAAGAAAAAAGCATTTTTAGTATAGAGTTGAAGAATCGATCGATATGAATCACCGCTCGATTTGTTGCCGGGATATTAATTACGACATAATAGAGGTTTAAAGAGGGCAGTATTTAACGGAGCTGACCGAGCTGCTGGTATAAATCATTGGATAAGCGGATGGCGGCATTAGCCCTCTCCGCCTTCTGCAAACGCTTCCTCCTCTCAACTTATCCCGTACGCCATGTTAATTCAATTACCACTACGATACTTAATTAGTAACAGCTCTCGGATTGCGGAACGTTTATGTGCATTATACATACGTATGTAGACGAGCAAAAAGATACCTCAAATAGGATTGCACAAGTGTACATTAATCGAATGTGCACATATATAGGTGATTATGTAATGGTTATACTTCTATATGAAATACAAAAAAATATTGTAAGATAATTTGTTGTTATTTCAAGTTGCCCAATCATTTAAATCTAGACAATGTTTTTGAAAATTGTATATAAAACAAAAATCAGCCCAATAATAATCAAACTAACCAAAACTCTTCAATATATAGTAGTTTTGATTTTGACAACATACGTCAAATTTTTCCATTCGTAGATGTCATACAGTTACGTATAAAATCCTAATTAAGAATATAAATTAAATCTTGATATAAGTAATAAGTGAAGAGTAAGCGAAACTCAAACTAATTTCAATTCTATTGTATAAGTTTAAGTTAATTGGCCCAATGTGTTGTTAATTAAGAAGATTAATATTATATAAATATAAACAAAAAATATATATTTCATTACAATAAGCATTTCGATTCTTCCTGTTTTCTGGATTATCCATTAAATTACATTAATTCCTATGATCAAAATAGTTTCGGTTATCTGACAAATTCGTATGACTTTAAACATTAATTATGTTCGAAAAAGTAATACGTACTATTAAATTAAGTTCATTTTAATAAGACAAATAGATTCAATACAAAAACAACTTCGGTTTTCAAAAATCGTTTATGATTAACTATATTTATTAATATTAATTATATTAGTTTTTTTTTAATAATTTCTTCATGACAATAGGACAACTTGTTAGAATAAAATCTACCAACTAAAGTTTTACATTGCAATAATGTTTTTTTCTCTTTAAATATGAAAAATGGACGAAATTCATTGTAATTATGCAACGCCAAGTGGCGTACTTTATGCGACAACGTTTGCTGAATTTAAGCAACACTGGTAAGAGACATTACTCGAATGTGTGACGTTATGTCACAGAATAGTATACCATTCAGAATCCCATAAAAGAGTACTTTGTAACAACGGAAACCATTTGCTAAGGTAATAAGCTTAATTTCATACATGCATTTGCTAAAATTAATATTTCAACATATAATTGAATATCCGGGTAACATATTTTAATAAATATTATTTGAAAATTAAAATAATTAATTCATTTACTAATAAACTTATTGTAATGTAAATAATTAAAAAAGTTAATATACTTTTTGATATCTAAATATTTGTGATAGAAAGACTTAAATGATTAATCAATTAGAATTTTATTTAGCTGTTACTGATTCGAACTTTTTTAGTTATCAAAACAAAATGAGGCGGGCTGATGTAAGATCGTAAATGGTCTGAATTTATTTTTAAAAATTGTAATAACTAAAATGTAAGAACATATATTATATAATTTCATGAGTGGAATTACTTATAACATATTTTTGTAATTCTGTAAAAAGCATTTTAAACTGGCTTCGATCTTGTCCTATAGCATGTGACGTAGGATATCAACGCTTTCTAAACAGTTGTTTGGGTTTTCTTACAATATACTGTAAAACTGAAAGGAAAATTGTTGATATCAATAGTCTAATTTGCACCGATACCAAAACATTAAGTATTTCTAAAAAAAAGTTAATGGGAAAGTCAAACTTAACAAATACTGTTTTCGATTTATCACTCCACCTTACATTATGTTATCATATATTGGCCCAAAAAATGTTATTGTTCTTTTAAAGACATTTTTTAACTACACAAACTTATGCACAAATTATTTTTTGTATGACTTTATTCAGTAACTAAGGATGGTTCCAAATTTATTGATAGTAGTGTTCAATTATACACATTTATCAAAAAATATCGACTATAAAATTAGTACAAAATTTGCAATTGTTTCAACTGGTTTTATAATTATAAATTTGGAAGAATGTACATTTCCATGTACATTTCCATAGTTTCTGTGCCGACTTATCCAAGAGCAGATCACCTCTAAAATAAGTTAGCAAATAAGAATTTTTAAGGTCTAACATTCATGAAAAAATATATTAGAATCCACAACAATTTTAAGCTCCATATATTTTTTAAAACTCACGTAAAAGTATACATGTTTTGTTCTTAATTAAAACCGAACATATTGGTAAAGAGTTCTGTTGCTTAGAACGTATAAAATTAGGTATTCTATTTAGAAATAATACATTATTTTAATATAATTTCATTAATTACAATGAAATTAAACATATATAAACGTAAAAATTATAACTAATTAACGAAACTTAAAGTTTTCTTTTAAAATTATTAAACTTAATTTAATACTGCCGGTAAATCCCGTAGAGTAATATCATATTTTTATAAGAATTTAGGTGACAAAGCGAATGACATAATAAAGGAAAAAATTGACGTGGAGTATGTAGAAGTAATAAAACGAAACAAAAACAGAGATAACGATTTAATTCGAAACGCTATAAATATTAAGGGATGCTTAATATCTACAAGACCCCCAACGAGAGCGAGGCTTTAGTTAACAAAATATATTGTACGAAACCAAGGTTTATGGGTGGGCTGGACTCGCCGGAATATATACACTTTCCCCGACTATAATCCCATCTGTATATCTATATACATAACCTCGCAGACTAATGACCATCATGTACGTCACCGATCAATCAGACAAACGGTTTCGCTTATAATTCACTTTATTTCTTTATTTATCAATCTGCATTGTAATTGTTTCTGCGAACTGATTGCATCATGTACGTATATATATATATACATATATTTTTTACTAATTAGTTTTGGGGGTGGTTGGTAGAATTTTCGGGGAAAGTGAAACTTTTCATAACTGTCAAAAGCATAAACGCCGACTCGGTAATTAATTATAAGCACAATCAATGATTGATTACACGATTTTGCTCGACAATTAAATGTTGATCCAGTGAAATCGATATGCTGTAAATGAGGTTTGGTACAAAAGCACTTTTATTCCATCATCCCTTCCCATTCTAATGACTTGCGCCGCATACAGTTCAATCCTATTAATTTGAATAATATTTGCATTTGTAATTGTAGTTAAATAATCAAAGTTATATGATTTTTATTACCTTACATCACAGAGCAGTTTTGAACAGTCTAGAGTACAGTTTCTATATTTCAAAACAAACTAAATTTGAAAAACATAAATTAAATATAAAAATTTAGTTAAGATAATTATTTTTTTTTCCCTTAACCGGTTAGTCCGTTTCAAACGAAATTATTTACCAGTATTGCTGTTTAAATAACATATTTACTTGTAGTTACTTTATCCATAAGCTTCTAATTCTCGTTATGTTTTACTACAAGTAAGAAAAGTACATATTTTATACAATTATATAATCAAAAAAAATATTTTTTTTCAATTTCTTTTCAATCGAATTCAGATTTATTAACACTGAAGTGAAATTCACTATTAACAAACAAAATCTTTTCCAATTCCTCCATTCGTACAAAAAAACATAATGAAAGCGTTTCTATTCTACAAAATCTTTGAATGCGTCCATCCGTCTTATATAAATTCAATACGCTCACGAAGCCAATCAACTAAGCGGATTATTATTTGAAATGAAGAAAGTACTTTCCAATGTTAAAAAGTATGAATTGTTTCTTTTGTAGCTTGAAATCTAAGCATTGTGAATATTTTCTTTATTGTCTGGAAGTCAATTACAATCAGTTACATAATTGAGCAATATGTAGATTTATTATTTCTTTTTAGATTATATTCATAGTTTTATCCAGTCAATTACAGCTTTGAATATTATTGATTGGATTTATAGTAAAATTATTAGCTTTACTATACAAGCCCTTATGGTATAATGAATTTCTGAAAAATCGGAACAAAAAGCATCGATAAACAGAAAATTTAAAAAATACAGCAATTAAATGAATGATTATTGCAATCAATATTATTATCAAATGCTAAAATTATTGTATATTCTCACTTGTTCTTCATTTTCCGGTCATCGGCAATTTTTTTAAAGAAAAACGTTTTTGTAAAAATCGATTTACAAAAATGAATATAAAATATATTATTATCTTCAGTATTTAAAACTGATCAAATATATATTGAATTATTTATAAGATTGTGTTTTATATTGAGAAAAATAATAATAATATCTTTAAATATATCTCTAATATTTGCAGGCATAAGCTATAATTACATTCACCCCGAGGTTATGGTTTCTCAAGTTATTATGGAGACTATATGCTACGTTGTATAACTACACTTGCCGAGATTCCAGGCGCTGATATATTTAATATATGTGTTTAATCTTATACCATCATATTCTCGTGTAAAGTACCATGAGATACGACAAAAGAATATATTCTACGAGAAAAAAGATGATACAAAGTGTCAGGTAGCAAATTATGGATGCCAGACACGGAGTACGTTACAACACGAAATACAATGTATTCAACAAATTTATTTTAAAATATAAGAAAAAATTAATTAATTATAAAGTGTATGTACCTGTAATGACAATTTTATAATAATATGACAAGTGACCAATTACTAGTTGTTATTTTACATTAAATTATAATAAAGTTAATTAAAATTAATTAAAAATAAAGAAAAACGAAATAAAAATTCGAAATCAAATTTTATTATCAATGAGGAGTCAGAATGAGATTTAGTTTGAAGAAAATATTAATGAAACGAATTTTATTTATAGTCAAAAAAAATGTTCTGAAAACGGGAAAAGCTTAAAATTAAAGAACGTAGTTAAAGACCGAAATTGCTTATTTTATACATTAATTAAAATTTGTAACTTTAAAGGAAATTTGAAAACATTTAAGAACAAATTATTATATTCACCCCAGTTAAGTGAATTTTCATCGCTAATAGATGCGAAACGAATGTTAGAAACGGAAAATTCATTATTCACAGATGAAGATATTACACTTATTTTTGCATGAGAATTTAAAATGAAAGTAAGTGCACATACACAACATATTTTATTAATTTTTAATCCACAAGCTACAGGGATATAATTATTTCGAATAAACTGCATCTTTTTTATGCTGATATTTAATTAATTAATTTTCATTCCAAACGAACACATATGGTATATAGACAAGTTAAATATTTCACAGATTTATGTATTTTTATTATAGTACTGTTTTTTTATATTATGTTTGTTATACTGACTACGAAATATTTAAATCGAATTTTGATATATTTATTGAGAATTTTTGAAGCAGACTTGCATAACAGAGTACTTATTTATTATTAGTTTTTTTTACCAGGAAACTACTCATTCTTCTCAGCTTCCTCTACTTCAACGAGGGAGGTGTTGTGTTAAACCATTATTATAATTATATTATATAAATAATCTTTGTATTAGAGACCTCACCAAGAGTTTCTCACGTAGATCTTGTCTTGTCGCGTCTTAGTCGTCACGTCTTTTAATATAAACAAATACATAAGTGCCAATGATTCATACCAAGATTCTTAATCGATGCAGTTTTTCATATAAACAAAGGAATTCGGGCCGGTCGTATGTAAACAAACCAACAAAGCCGAATTCCGTACGATCACTTAATTCCCACCCCATGATTTATAATAATATACATCGTAAGTAGTAATTAAAATTAATCTCAATAGAATCTCAAAAGAATAACATAGACTTAGCAGGGAAGCTAACTAGAAACATAGTCTTAGACAAGACTCATCGACCAACATAATCTTAAGTTCACAGTTAATTAATATAGTTATTATAAAACAAATTGGATTCACTTAATTCAAACTACTTGCAGTCAAAAACGACATTACATACATTATTCCACTGTGTCCAGAATTCCAACTCTGGGTTACAACAATATTGGTACACATTCTTCGATTTGTAAGTTCAAAAAGAAAACCTGTCATGACTGGGATTCATTTACTATTTCTCAATTTTGACTAAACATGTCAAGCTATGCATCGATCCTATAGTTTATATACCATTCAGTATTTTTTATTCAATGGCGAGCAATTATTATTCACTATGTGTACATTCATTTAAAAGCAAAACATTGATTACATTAATTTGCTTTTAGCACCAAAAATATTAAACCGTATTTTATAAATATTTTAAATTTATCAAATATTTAAATATTGTATTTCAGTGAGTTGTGTGAACTTATTGTTAATAAACTTGAAATATTATAGAGAGTAGAATAATATGACTAAAGAGTTAACGACCTAAGGCTTTCTGTCCAGTGACATAATTAACACAAATGTCTACAAATTAATCGCAAAAAAATGTGTTCTAATATAAAATAATAAATCATATATATATTAACATACATGAATTCCATTTGTAAGAAAATACTAAATACAAAAATATAATCTTAAGCAAAAAGTGAAATATTGTATATTTGAAAATTATAAAATATAAGAAAATAAGATCAAAGACACTTAGTTTCACCGACATGAAATTTGATATCATTAAATGAAAAGAATTATAACAAGAATCAATAACAGATGTCATACTTAAATAATTTTATGAGTTTGAAAAGCATTTATACAAAAAAATACTATTTTAATTAATAAAATTTTAAAAAAATATTATTAAATTTATGATAAATTAATATTAGAATAATAATTATTAGAATAATAATTATTGTTAATTTTTATAGTAATGAAATAAACATACAGAAAATATAAATTTAATTGGAGATTTATTTTGCATAACATAATTTATTGGCATAAAAATAATGATTGGGATTCAATTTACGAGGAATATATTAATAATTAGTAGACTACCACTATTTAGTCTTAGATAGGAAAAAAACATGTATAAATAATAATAAAGATAGAAAATTCAATTGAAATTATGCAATGTTACCAATAGATGTAGTAATAAATGTAGAAGAAAAATTGTCTTTATCTATAAAATACTCAATGGGAAAAAATATCTGTTTATTGTGTATATCTTAATAAATTAGGATGAGGTTCATATCATTAATATAACGAAAAAAACATGTTTATTTAATAATGAATAGGAGAAAATCATTTTGTGAAGTTATATCGTAAAAATATTTAATTCATGCTTTAATAATTTAATTAACGGTGATAATATAAATTTTATCTATAGTAATAAATTATTTAGAAAATCCTCAGAAACATATAATTCCTAAAATAATAATACGTACTTAGATTCAATAACAAAGAACACGGGCTATTTAAGCTTTTGATGATGCAGCGTACGGTTTTTGCAGCCATAATAAAAGTAATATAAAATCATTTAATGCCTCCGAATAACCTGCATTAGTAAAACAATTAATGGCGTATTGAATAACTTTCTATAGCATAATACCTCACTAGAGTAACTATAAAATGTACATTTTATGATAGCCATTTTACGATGGCCAATTTTATCATCTACGAGAATTTAATAGAGCAGAGCAGGAGATAGAGAGAGATAGAAGACGAAGAAGAAGCTAGGATGGAGTCGCAATAAATCAACAGTACAAATTATTGCGAAGAATCCTCCGAGGAATTATAATTGGATCAAGTGTTTCTTTTTATTATGATTAAAATAGAAAATAATTCACACCCGGCGGGGAGCGAAATATTTAGAATATTCCAACGAGACTAGTAAATTTTAAAGCTGTCTCCGTGTTATTTCCATGCAAATGACTCGCAAATTACGTGTTCAGTTGAAGAGTAATTAAGCTGCATACTTTATGTTTTACCTTAAGGTCTGTCCTCTGTATGCATGTACACGGGAAACGGGGATGGTTCTTCTTTTTTTCCCTCTCCGTCTCATTGCCACGTCCTGCGCCACCCCTTCCACGTTTCCGTAGCGTAACGTTGCAGTTACGTAACTGTTACGTTGCGTTACGTTGCGTTGCGGTCTCGGGACCCATCGGACGTTGCTTAATTCGCCAGTAATGAATTTACACCGCAATCGGCGAAATTTGCTTGTAATGAAATTAATGCGTTAATTGAAATTCACGCGCGCAAACTAATTGACTTTATATCTATATCTATCTATATGTTTGTTCGCAATTACCGACTTCGCCATGTTTACCCTTCGGATTCGGATAAAAAAAACACACGCAGAGCATCCAACTAGAAACTTCCTTAAATTATCCACATCAATTTATCCTCAATTTGGCTCTGGTTAATGTAATTACGATTATAGAGTTACGTTTATTAATATTTATTTATACCAAAATCAATTAGCAATTATAAAATAATAATAATAATATCAAATTTATTGCAATAACTATATCAATAAAAATACAAATCAAAATAATGTAAATACACAGAAACGAAAACACAATTATTGCTGCAAAGAGTTATACACCATAGGTCTAAGTCTGTTTGTTGTTTTGCTGTTGTCAAGTAAGTCAGTAGCCAGAACATTGTTATGTAATTCCAGTCTATTTGTGTATCTGCTAGTAAACATCGGTATTGTATCCTGAACAAAATTTATATGAAGATCTTCATGTATTTGCCTATTTGAGATGTTCCACGGTGCCCTGATGATACTTCTTAGGCATTTTGATTGAAATCTCTTGATAATTTGTATCTTCGATTTGTTGGCTATACCCCATAATTGGATACCATATGTCCATACTGGTTTTAAGATTACCTTGTATATTAATAATTTATTCTCCACTAATAATTCCGACTTTTGTCCTAATAACTAATAGAGTTTTCTAAACTTTATTACTACTTGTTCCCTCTTAGCATGAATTTGGTCTTTCCAGGTAAGCCTTCTGTCGAAATGCATACCTAAGTATTTGACTTTAGTTGATTTGGCCAAATCTTGTCCATTTGGTCTAACTGTTGGGCAGGTGTCTTTCTTCAATGTGAATGTAATATGTACAGATTTAATTTCATTAACGGAAATTCTCCATTTTTTAAGCCATTTCTGTAGTTTGTCTAAATTTTCGTGCAGATATTCAGATGCTGGATTCTCATCCGATGCTAAAATTGCTATATCATCAGCAAATGTTGCATTTGTTGTATTATTGGTTTCGGTAATATCTGCCGTATATAGTATGTAAAGAAGCGGTCCTAAAACACTTCCCTGTGGCACCCCTGATTCTATTGGATGGAGATCAGAGTATTCGTCTTCAATCTTTATCTGAAACATTCTATTTTCCAGACATGATTTTATTATTTTATAATAGTTATATGGCAAGTTCTTCTTTATTTTGTACAGTAGACCGGGATGCCACTTTATCGAATGCTTGTGAGGTTGAAACATATATATAATTTTATTCTTTAGATAATTTATGCCTATATAATAGATATTTTATATATTGCAATCATTATAAACCGAGAAATTAAAATACATTATATAGACATTTATTTAGCAATAATTGGTTCGAAAATGAAGTAAGAATAATAAATGTTCTTATAATTATAATAAACTTTCACTTTAGACTCTGTAAGCAGCAATATCTGCGGTAGAATAAATATAAGTTTATTTTTCTTTAGAAGTATAGAGGACAAAAAAACACACACTAAACAAAGTTTAAATGTACTGTTGCGAACAAAGTTTCCATGCGTAAGAAAAGAACTGATTTTGATGTATGTAAATCGCTACTCCATAATTCAACAAGAAATTCAATTCGGATAATAAAAAACGATGTGCTATAGTGTAATGGTATATACGATATTAGCATATTGCAATATAAATATGAATGTTATATTCACAAAGCGCTTCCAAATAAATAACATAAATAAAAAAGACGTGAATGTTTTTTCAATCACTCTGATAACATATAATGACTAGGGCGGAAAGACCAATGGTCGATAGCCCTTTGGCCAGCCTTTCTGTTATTATTTTTTTACTATTATTTTGTTATTCTTATATTTAGAATTCAATTTTGTTTAATTAATATATAAACAAACAAATATTCTATTCATATATATTCTATTTTAAATACTATTTATTAGAACAATAATGTATAAGCAAAGAAAAATGAAATATTTATATAATTAGGACAGAAAGATCTATGGTCTACAGCCCTTTGCAGCAATAGTATTATATTTTATTTTTCTTTTCTTTATATTTCTTTATTTCTATTATATTGAGTTTATCTTTTATATATTATCAAATTTATTGGAACAACTAAATGAAAAAATACAAACCAAAATAATGCAAATGCACAGAAAAGAAAACACAATTATTGCCATTCCTGCAAACGGCTAGACTATAGGTCTTTCTGCCCAAATTTATGTTATTTTCTTGTAGTTGTTGTTGCAATAAATGTTATTATTATATTATCATAAACCGTTCAAAAATAACTGTTACATTTTAAATATTTTCTTTGATGAAATTAAACAAATATTTCCATTTTTAACAAGATTTTGTAAATTTTCAACTTGATTACGTGCACTCATTTCAACAAAGTCTATTCGAAAGTTTTGATTTAATGATGATAGTATAAACTGCAGAATGGAATGGACATAAGAACAATGGAGCGTCTTCATCTTTACTTGATTAATAGTTCTAAGAACTTTCTCGTAGAGGCATATTTTACCACTGCAGCCGTTAAACCATTTCCTTCATAACCAATTAATCATATTTTAATGCAACATAAAATAATATAATGGACATTGTTTGAATGCTTTCAAAATAATATAATATAATTTATATTTCCATAGTTGTCAAAAGTTGAAATATCACTGTACCATTATTAAACTAATTGTTGACTGCCTTTCAAGAAACAAAACTATTCTAAAACAAAATATTTATATTTTATATATATTTTTGATTTAAATTTATTTATTGGGCCAAAGGGCTATTGACCGTGGTGTTTTTGCCCTATATTTTCTTTTTTATTTATTTCTTGTAATAAGAATGTAAAAAGATAATTATATAATTGACCTGGTTATAACCTTTCTTTTTTATGTTGTAGGCGAGAGCAAACCTGTGGGATTCTTACCCACTAAAACCTCTCCCCTTCTTCGTCAACATCCAGGTCCAGTATCTTTGTACTTCGCTGCAATGCTGATCGTCTTTGCTTACTCACTGGCAGTTCCAAACCTGGTTATAACCTGGATACTCAGTACTTTACAAGTAATTTGTCAATTATTTAATATTAACAATGATATACTAGATCTAAGTAATGTAAAATAAATAATAAATTAACAATTGTTTAGCCAGTCAATTAATTGATTGAATATCTTAAAAGTAAATAATGACTCTAAATTATAAATAAACTGAATAATTGTGAATCCATTGTTATTTGTTATGTCAACGTAAATAAGTAATATTTAATTACGAGTATTTTCTATTCGAATTACTTAATCTAAATAGTTAATTAACTAATTTCTTATTTATTATATGTCTTTAATTACATTATATATTAATGCTTAATTATGAGAAATCATAGAACTGCTAACTAATATTTGATATTGAAATCCGTAAAGCAATGAAAATTAGAACCATGCGAAACGGAACAGTTTTCGAGTGAATACATAGAAAGTTAATTAACTTTCCAAGTACACAAATTTACACATATATTTCAATGAAATTAATATTGAATTAAGCAAATAATTACTTTGACCCAATTGCGGCGCGTGTTTAGCGGGCGTGACATTTCTGACAACTAAATTACTATTGTGCATTGTTGTTCGCCGTTACGTAACAGTTCGGTAAGGCACCCAATTCCGGAAAACCGAAGCCGCATACCTCTTGTCCGCATTTTATCCTTCGTCTCCTGCGGATGGATGGATGGAAAAAGCGTAATCCCTTTTGCATGTATATGCAAGAGGCTAAAGGAATTGCGGAAACATTCTCGACGGCTTGAATAAATATCATTAAAAGTCTTTTCACCTGCAGACAATTTACATGGCACGCAACGGGTGCGCAGACAGCAGGAATAGCGAGGAGATTTATCAAACGTCCGCACGAGGCGGCCGCAGCGATTCATCTCCCTGCAAATTATGCACCTTCTTGCACACGTCAGATGAACGTGTCCACCCCCTCTCAGTGAATTACTTCTGCCCAAGCAATCTTCCAAATTACGTAAAAATGAAGAAATAACAACTGTTTTCTCAAGTTTTCTGAAGATCTTTAGGTCATGGAGAAAATAACAGCGCAATTGTAGTTACCCCAAGATCTCCGAATTGTTAATATTTCCACATTTTGAAACCCGACTGTTTATTCTTCCTTAAATCAAGTTTATCATAATAATGCAAGTACAATATTTAACAATATATTTATAGCCAGGAAAACTTGAAATTATAGTAATAAATAGAGAGTATAGCCATTATAAGTGACTATTAAAAAAATATAGAAAACTAGACATCAATGCTGTCAAATATATTTTTTTTATTATATTTGTTTATGTAATCCTTAACTTTCCTTAAATTAACTTATAATTATTGATCTATAAAATTATTTCAGAAAATGTAACTATTGTGAAAGTTACAATACCAATCCACATATTAGAAGGAATTTGATGAAACATTATTACATCAAAGGCTAACGACCAAGGTCTTTTTGCCGTCAAAATATATTTCTATTTCTATATTAATTATATGATTCTTTTTATAAGTTGAGGTTGATTATTCCAACAAAGTTTTGTTAGTATTAATTAATCATTAGCTGTGATCTTGTATTAAAGCGAGGAACTGGTCAAATACTCAAAAGCTGTAAAATACTTGTAAATGAAAGTCTATAAAGGTTTGATATTTATTTTTTCAAAAGTTTTTAAACGGTTTATCAAGCAGAATGTATTCAACGGATTCGGTTCTCGAATAGGGAAAATGGTTATTAAATGACAAGATTTACGTCGTATATGTAATGCGAAAATATAATCAAAACTAAATTTCGGTTTTCAACCAGTGTTTAAGAAATAAATTATATTCAACATTAAAGGTTCTGATATAATTGTCAATAATATAGCAATTGAAATGTCAAATTTGCTTGACAGTGACAGTTTACAAATTGAAATTTATATAATGGTAATGTACTGAATTATTTGAATAATAATGATTTTTTAACAAAGAATTACATTATAGTAATAGTTTTCTTACTGAAATCTTCTTACTGAAAACCCAAAAAATGTTTGAGAATAATAATCAATATTTTTAAATAAGTGAAGAATTAAGATTGATTGATTTGAATATTAACAGTAATAAATGTATTGTATTATTATTACAAAGTGCTATTGACCGCAGATTTTTTGCCTAATTGATTTTAATTTCAGGATTATTTTGATTTATTTTCCTGAAAAAAGAAAAACTGAACTAATTGCTATTTATTTGATATTTCATAATGAAATTAAAACCGAGAAAGCGGAAAGAGTGAAAATATAATTAAGGATGTTTTTGAAAGCGCAAATGCCGAGAAGATGAGAACCAGACAAATTAGACGCTGTTCCGTGTAATGCTGCAAATACTAATAAATGTGGAATGTAGAAAGCCGCATTTCTTATCTCAGGCGTTATGACACGTTTTGTTTTTGCTATAAGTATAAAAGATTGACTTATTTCAAGAACGTTAAAGGTAACACGCTTATAACGAACTAATTAATGTAATTTCTAATTTATTAATTATAAATATGTTCAAATTAATTCTTCAAAATATTAATGATAATTAATAAGAATATATAGAATATTACATTAGAGATTTCGATCAGTAAGTCTTTTTTTAAACATGCAGCATGAGTGAATATTAAACTAATCCTGAAGTTATTAATAATCATGTGATCTTTTTAGATTGCTTAAAAAAAATATTTGAAATAAGTAAATAGATTATAGTAGATCTATTTACTTCTTTCAAATGTTATTACTTAATGTTGTTTTTAAATAATTTCTGTAACTTTTAACTATATTCAATGATTTATAATATCTTATCAACTTATAGCAGCGTATAATTTAAGCTGGGAATACAATAACATTATTAACATAAATCGGATTAAGATAAATTGTCTTGGAAAAACATATGATTACTTGCATCCGCGATTAATCACAAAGCCTCTTGGCGTTAATTGATTTGGATTAGTGCTAAGGATGCATTTCAGGAATGCATTGTTATTAGCAACAAGCGCGTCTCATATATCACCACTTATGAAACAATCCCATCTCCACTTCTCCATGTGCACTTCCGATTAACCATTAATAATACAGCAAGTTCAATTACATCAGCGAGATGTCGCAACACGTACACGCCTTGCGCGCATCTCGGAAGGAACTAACGTAATGCCTCGAAATTCAAATAAGTGCAGAGAATAATAAGAGAGGAAGAAACGAAGAAGAGAGAACATAACATACGGCACGTTTAGTGAATTGCGAATATTATTCGGGAAGTTTTCTTTCGCATCCCGCACATCGAAATAGGGTTCAAGAAAAGGAAGCCAGTTAAGGTATAGAGTGGGAACATGTTTTGCGAAAATCCACTCAATTTTTATCTGCTGGAAATTTATAGTTGCTCCACACCAAGCGGCCCAGATCCCCGGGGAAGAGCAGTTATTATGAAATTTTACCTGCGCCTTATTGAAATGTAAATTCCATTTTTATGGCTTCCACATACAAATTTCCACCACAATACAAATCCTATTAGATGGAACGGAATGGAACAGGAATTTCGGAATGAGCAAACGATATTTTGCAACATTTTCGTAACTCAGGTGTGATTTTAATTATACCATTAACAGGATGAAGGAAGATGAGATAATTAAAAAAAATAAGGGGATGGTGTAGAAGCACACACGTGTTATAATCTAAAAACCAATTCATTAAGTTTCCATCGCAAGTGATTAATTACTTCCGTAATTAAAAGCTCTGATAATAATTAATTGCCACATTTTAGGCGTCCCGTACCCCTTCTATAAGTTTAGGAAACAAGATTAGTAGTAGTAGTACTGGAGAGGACGGAGAAAAAGGGAACAAGTAGTCATTTTAATATCGATCAGGAGTACAGACGTGGACGAGGCCTCGCTTCCTTCCTTCCTTCTTTCTACCATGAAAGAAACTTTTATAATAATTTAGTATTCCCATTGATGCTTATGGAAAGTTTTGTAATGCATAGCAGGGCCGGAAGTAGTGCGGAAATAAAATGTGGGCTCGGCCCATCAGCGTAGTCCGGGGGGCATGGAAAATCCTCCGGTAATAAGAGCACGTATATCTAAGTTAATTCGAAACGAAACGAACTGGCGTCGGTTTCAACCCCCAAAAGACGCCCCCATAACAATCTGGCTACAGGTGGTCTTATTGCCACCGCTCTGGCACATACCGCAACGTAGAAGAAGTTAAATGAAAGGAAAACTTTGCAAATGCATTGGAAAATTTTTAATCAAATTACAACCTTATTGTTTTAATTGGTCCGTTAATGAATGGTACATGCTCTGATTATTCCACTTCTTGCTTGGAAATACACAAAAGATAATTACTAGAAAATTGCGGAAAAAAGTAGGCGAAATTAAATGAATATTTTAATTATTGAAACACATTTATAAAACTACATCATATATTTAGTAAAATAAGTATATTAATTATTGCCATAAATATCTGTTTAAATAGTGATTTTTAAGCATTAAATGACGTCTTTAAAAAATATGCGTTGTTACTTATATGAAATATTAATAACATATGGATATAACATTAAAAAGTACTAAATAAAAAAGTAATGAAAACTACGTACTTTTGTATGAATTGTAATATTGAGCAAAAACTAGAATTATACAATCATTCAACTATGCCAATAAACTTTTATTTAAATGTGGCATATATGGTATTAGAATGCATGCATTTTTTATTATTATTTCTAAAAACTTATTTACATTTTTACAATTACAATTTTATTACAATTTATTTGATGTTCCTCCTCTTCAGTCCTTTTGGGCAATCCTAGAGACTGGTATTGGGAGCGAACTCTGTTGATTCATTTTTCATTTCGTAAGTGCTCATATAATTTTTGTTTGAATATTTTTATGTTCAATTCCAATCGAATATTTTCTGGAATACTATTATATTCGCTAATACCTTGAGCATTTAGAATATTGGTTCTGTTCTTTTCCGTTCTCAAGTTATGTCTGTTTCTTGTGTTGTATGTGTGAATAATACTGCTGCATGTAGTTCCAGTTGTGTTTTTGTTTCTTCTTGTGTAATTCTATGTATGAATACTGACCTTTAGACTTTCATCAGTGTCTCCACGTCTGGTAAACTTCTAATTTGTCCTTAAATAATATTTGTTTTAATTTATTTTGTTGTCTTTGTAGTGCGTTTATATTCTTCTTTGTAGTGTTTCCCCATAGCTTAAGACCACAACACATAACAGATGTAAACACACTATGATATATGGCTACTTTATATTTCTCCGGTAAAAACCTTACTATTCTTTGTATTGATCCATTTGATGATGCGTTTTTACTTTTGATTGTACTAATATGTTTTTCGTTTTTCGTTGCTAGGAATACCTAGATATTTCTCCTGTTCCACTCGTTCCAACCTAGTGCCATTTATCTTTATTTTATGTCCAGAGATACTTTTTCTGTATTTTTTGTTGAATTATTATGTAGTGTATTTTTTGAATCATTTATTGTTAGTTTTCATTTCATTTGTATACTCCCATACCTCACTATACGGCCGCTCTTTATACGGCATTTCGCTATAACGGCCCTCATCAATTAACGCACGTTTTCGATATACGACCTAAAATCTTTCGCTATAATGGCAAAATAACTTTTTTTCGATGTTGATATATCTACATGTTGCCAATCTTGCGAAAGCGCAATAATTTACTCCTTATACGGCTTTTCGCTTTGCGGCCAAGTTTCGTGGAAGGTATCTAGGCCGTAAAGCGAGGTATGGTTATATATACTTCCTTACTCTGCCATTTATATACGTTAATTCTTATTGTTATGGGGATCAATGCATAAAATTATTAGTTATATTATTATATAATTATTAATTAAGTATATATACTAACAGAATGCGTTGCTATGAAAACATTTGCATGAATGGAGATATATTAATAAGAACTAAACGTACATAATCATACAACCAATAACTATTTCTTATGGTGATTTATTAATCAGTTAATTGCGTTAGAAGACTTCAATCCCAAAACGTAACGGTTTTGAAGATGTTGACGTTTAAACACGTCGTGTAAAATACAATTTTTAATTAGCTGCAAAAACAAAATATGTCAATAATAAACGAATAATTGTCATTTAACCGCTTAATTTCTAAATTAAAAGCATTTATTGTATGTATTAGTTGTGTTGAATATTACGTTTTATCGATACAAGAAAATATGAAAAATGTTCAAAAAATATATGAAATTACTCAATTTTGCTCACTCGACTTAACTCTAGTATTTAATAAACCAATATATTTAGAAAATTTAAATATAATTAGTATAAGCCCGAGTTATTATAAGTAAGTGAAAATAGAATCAACGATTAATAATATCTTTTTATTATATTTCCAATTTGTCTCGTTTTGTTTCACTTTTTTCGTAAAATTTATAATAGGACAATTTGCACAGCGCTATTAAATGTTCTCATTGCCGCAATTGATTTACAAAACTTTATAAACTTTGTACGTTCGTATAAATATCGTGTACGTTCGTTTTAATGAAAGTATTTACAAACATTTAAACATTGTGAATGTACACATAGTAAGCTTGCCTATACACTAGTTATATAAGAGGTGACATGAAAGGAAATTGTTATAAAAAAATCATAAACTCTAGGCACATTACCTAATGGATAAAACGCATTTCCACGCACTGCTGGGCACACGACCCCTCCACAAAAAATATAAAAACAGAAATAGATAAAAAAAGATGTATGTTAGCATATGGAGAAATGGCGTACGCTTTTTGTATAATTTGAAGTAGAAAAAAAGATATGAAAAGGGGATGAATAATGGCGAACTTTTTAATTAACGCTGCAATATAAATAGGTGAACTAAATGGAAATTGGTTTTTCGTTAATTAAATATCCAATCCAATCTCATTGCGATACTTCAGTAAATGCAATTATACCTTAATTAGTTAATTTATATATTAATCAGATAGTATATTTTTATTATTGTTTCTATATATTTTTTAATTTATTAGATATTATTAATGTTTAAAATTATTTAGCAAATAAACATAAATAAAAGTCGAAAGATCAATAGCAATAATCTATAAAATACTAATAAGTCATGGATTGTACTAATTAAATAATATTACATATTTATTGCTAATAAAAAATAAATTATATACTCATTATAATACCATTTGCAAAAATGCAATATATGATATTTTTTTTACTATTTATACCTTTTTATACTATTATATAATCTTCTGGTTCTTTTTCTTCTATGATTTAAGAAAGTGTACTGGAAGAAATACATACATTTGCTCTAATACTTCCATTATGTGATATATTATTATTTTTTTGATATAATGCAAATATTATGTAATTCAACTAAAAAATACTCTAATTGCATTCACTTGCGTAACTTTTATGGTTTTACATGCTTCAAGAGAAATGGGACGCCTTTATGAATTTTTTAAAAGGAATCTTCGTAAATATGTAATGTCAAGGGTTCAGGATCTACTGGAAGTATGCGTTGTTATGGGTCGCGAATACAGGAGTCACGGATGCAAAGGATTTACTGTAATCCTTTATTACACATATAACGTAGGCGTGGAGATATTTACATGACAAAATAGAAGGAGAACAAAGTGAATAGCTCCGGAAATAGAAGAAACCAATTGCAGTTTGCAATTTTGTTGAGGAATTATAAACTAATTACCGTTCACAGATAACGCGCATTAAATCTTCATCCAGGTGATACATAAATCATGCTTCAACCAAGTATAGTTTAGCAAATCCATCACATGTTAATCAATTAGGCAGAATCAAACCTAGATTAACTCGAACATATACATTTATTAAAACTAATTTCGATTTTCAAAAATTACACAAATCAAGTCTGGTTATAACATCGATTTTAATGGGAATTATAAAGGTTTTTTGTATACACCCATACCTCGCTATACGGCATTTCGCTATAACAGCCCTCTTCAATTAACGCACGTATCCGATTTACGGCTTAAAATGTTCGCTATAACGGCAAAAAAAACTTGTTTCCATGTCACTATATCTATATGTTGCCAATCTTGCGCAAGCGCAATGATTGATTCCTTATACGGCTTTTCGCTTTCCGGCCAAGTTTCGTGGTACGTATCTAGGCCGTCAAGCGAGGTATGGGTGTAATTGTTATACAATTTTGTGTCTCGTTGCGGAAACACTTAGGTGACAGCCCATTGGTTCTTTTTCGGTGACTAATAAAGATTGTTAATATTATATATAAGTATTTTTTATGTACATAATATTTTTGCAAAATAAATCAAATAAATAGTTAAGAAATACAAAATAAATTATTGCAAACAGACGTATTGCATGAAACATTTTGTTAAAAAACAAGTAAACATCTGTTATGAGTATAAAAGCACATGTGTTGGGAGTTCAAAGGTTGTCTATCAAGACCAGACTAAAGTTTTCGTTTGATCTTTATACATATTTCCTATAGATACTGTTTTTATTTTATTAATAAAGAAGTATATTTCTTTATTCTTTAAAACCTGAAATTTCCTACACTTGAATGCATCAGAAATAATGTATATTGCTTTATTCTACAAATTTCATTTCCATAATGGATTTATAACACATTTTTGTAAGAATTTTAATTAATATATGAATAAATTTATTTTTTAAGAAAATAATATAAACAATTAATGTTTTGATTGATTTGATTTCCAATTCTAATATGAATGAGTTATTTATAAAATATTGGAAAAATGTAAATAAAATTTTAATAATCAAAGTAAAAGAAACATTTATATTTTTCTTTTTACCTTAATGAAATTAAAGAAGAAATTCACCATAATTAGAAAATCCGTTTTCATTAAAAGATTATAGGTGAAATATGATTATTTCTGCTTCTTCGCTTTGTGCGCATTTGCTGCATCTTTTTCTTTTCACTCTCTCGGGGATTTGATTTTAGGAAAGTTAATTAGCGAGGAGGCAATTATACAACCTCTCTCGGCACTAATTAAAAATAAAACCCTCTAGAAAGTGTACTTTAGTAATAAAGGTATTTATGCTCAGAAAACTGGTCGAACAATTCTGTATAATGCTCAGAGACGAGACGAACATTGGGGCAAACAAGCAAACGAACATTTTAATAAATACAAAAAAAAACTGTACGAGGTGAGACAGAGGGAAACATTTTAATTAATGCAACTTCTTTTTATTTTCGTATACCCAAAAAACGAGCAATGAAAGGTATTTCATTTCATTAAGTAACAGATCGGTTTAAGGAGAAGCTTCCCCTTCGAAATTATTTTTAATCAAATATTCATTTAATTTCAAGCATTTTCATTCAGCATTTATTTTCTTTATGCAAATTAATACATTTAATGCTATTAAATACTGAAATCTGAAACGTAATTGTATTACGTAATGTACTCTTGAATACCGAAAGATACAAATATAAGAAAATATTTTTACAGACAAAATTTGTTTCATTTAAATGACATTTATAAAAGAAGAATAATACAGCTAATTATAATAAACTAAATATATTTCAAATATTACACAAAGTAGCAAATAACAAACCTATTAATTAATTTATCAACAATGCTATATTTAACATAAATAACAACAATAATAATATTTATTAAGGGCACACAAAGGCATATTTTCCTTTTTGTAAACGATATTTACCTTAATTGACCGATATTTACCTTAATTGACCAATAAAAATAATTAATTGACAAATAATTTTAAATAAGTTAATAAGATCGAAAGCCCAAATTTAAAAAATCACCTGCTAAAACTGTTAGAAAGAACTATTGACCTTTTGTTTCCAATGTTTACGTATCATAATATTTCATATAATACCGAAATTATACAAGTTTAAATAATTTCTAACTTTATAATATTTATAATGTAGTTTCAAATTACAGTTGAAATTAATCAATTTTATATAGTTTTCATGTATTTGCTTATTATTAACTTGATAGTAATATCGTTCATATATTTTGAAAGTTTCATTAGTGTGAAAGTAATTAAAATTATCAAGTAATTTAATTAAATCTGCTCTTTTGTTCTTAAAAAAAATGCAATAGTTCAATTGTAGTTTCTTGTTAATAAATCCAGGAGAAAGAGAAATAGTTTGAAGTAGTTCCAAATGTTCGTGATTCGTTCAGGAAACGTGCCACGCCACTTAAACGTTATTAAAAGATTTATTTCATTAAGCGATTCCGAACTTCCGTTCCGATTCAGTCGCTTACAAACAAAGTCCATTAACCAATTTGCACCTTAATATAATATTCATGCGAGTTCCCGAATCGCCGCAAAAATCAATGATCAAATCAACTGTTGGTGGTGAATGGCGCAATGGTGAAAGCTTCCACCAGGATGTTAATTACTGCATTTTTGCACGATTTCTTTCAACGGGATGATGCGATATCCAGATTATGACGGATGCGTGTTTGGAAAGTGCAATCGATCCGAGGCTCGGATTGCGATTTGGCAAGGGACTCGGATTCCCTGCGGTCCAGATGGATGTATTGTTTGTCGACGAGTGCAGCAAAGATCATTTAAGTTTCGAGGATGAGTAATGGCCATAAAATGCAACCTCTTTCCGTTTCGAAGAATATTGCATATGCAAGCAAGCCACTTGCGCCAATTCCAAGACGACGCGTGTAAGTTATTATGATAAACAGTGGATGGATTGAAATAAGAGGAACTTAAAATCCGGGATTTTAGTAAGAAACAAACAAATTGAGATGGCAATATAACAAGAACAAAAATGCAACTGATTTATGTATCCATATCTAAGAATTTTGACAAAAATCATCTCCGATGAGAATTTATTCGGCGCTTCCAACAATTTTCAATCTATATTGAAAATACTTAAAAAGATCTATAATTATTTTTGTTATTAGTAATATCTTTTGTGGTTAACATAGTATGATTTCGATTAGTACAGATTTATTTTATTGCGGTTGGATTTTTTGTTCAAATTAAACTAAATTTTAGCTATTTGTAACATTGAACTTTATTATTTTATTTGATTAAATTTGTATATTATTATAATAAACAATAACAGAAAGGCTGGCCAAAGGGCTATCGACCATTGGTCATTCCGCCCATAAATAGAAGCAATGAAAGAAGTACAATCAATTATCTATATATAAACAATAGATAAACTAAATGATCAATACTATATTAATTACATAAGAAGAAAAAAATGTTTATCACATATAAAAAACAGCCTCTGTGTAAAGGAAAGAACATAATTATGGGTCAATAGACATAGCTATAAGGTACGCATAGGATATTTAAATTTAGGAGAGGTTTCGAGGGATACAAAATTTGGAGAGAGGGGATAAATTTGAGTCTTTAGAGATGAATTTAAGGGAAAGGGAGAGGTATCTATCAAAGAGAGAAACAAATTCTGGTGAGGATACGATGAGCGGATCGTTCGGATACGGAGAGATACAGGGTTCCGGCATTGGGAGAGAAGGGGGAAATAATATTCGAGGATTGGACGGCAGATAGATTTATGTTGGATGAATGGATGTATTACATTTGATGGGTATTCCAGAGCTATGGAATGTTAGAGATTGGAAGCGACGGGATCTTGTCTTTATTGTGAACTTGAGTTCTTTTGAATAGGAATTAAAGTTGAGTTTTAGATCTATAAGGATTCCTAGGTATTTCACGGGCGGGTAGATGGGAAGGTTACCAAAAGTAGTATGGAACTAACACTACTCTAGTTGTAGTATTTTAGAATATTTTAAGGATAATTCATAGATATTTTAAAATGATAATTGTATTAAAAGGATTGTACAACTTGTGATACTTAAGATTTTTTTATAATATATAAGATAATAATTGAATAGAAATAAAATTAAGTGTTGTAAAACAGCCTTATATTAGGAAAATGAATTACATTTTGTTTACTTATTCATTAACCACATAACCATAATATTACAGTATATTAATTATAATTTTTGATTGCTAATATCAATATAATATGCTACTCTTATGCCCTGTCTCTTCCCACATGTGTGTTTTGGTTGTGCAAACAGTAATCATTCACCTGGTGCATCTCGTGCTCTATATCACAGGTAGAGCGTTACATTGTGTATCTACAAACACCAGATGTTTCACACTAAAGATGAGATCAGAACCTCAAACTGAAACGAGGGAGGCGGTTTATTAAAAAATGTAACTGTCGGTTAGCAGAGAGCCGGGATTCCCCTCGTAAACTGCAACAAACAACAACGCTCCCATTCTTCCAATTATTCGTGGAAAAGCGCGAGCCTTTATTTATTCACCCGACGTTAATTCCGAAAACATTTATTCATCGGCTCCAGAACTAGTTAAAAACATGCAATATTCGGACTGCATCTACAACACTTGTTCATCGCCGTTTTATACCATCCCATGCGTATTTGTATTTATTTAAAAATTCTATTTTAATGAGATTCAGAACATTCTCTATGCATCGGAATCGGATAATGTTCGCTGCAGTTTTGCATATACTGCACCGAAGAATTGGGAATTAATTACGGAAATAAAACAGCGACGGTGAATGGGTAAACTTTTTTTTATTGCCACGTATGCAAACAATTCGAGTTGCATCGGAAAAGTTTGGTTAGAATGGTCGGTGTAAATTTAAACATACGTGTTATATGTAAATACCGAAAAGTTTCTCACGGTTATACACCATTTTTATACAATATTGTTTTAAATAACTTACAATAAATGTTGCATACGCTAAAACAACATTTCTTAATCTATCAATCGTGGCCCAAAATTGAGTATGCTGTATGACAGCTGTCACCTTCTATCAAAGCCACAAAATTCGGCAATACTCCAAGCACATTGATTAATTCTCTCAACTTGTGTCAAAGGATGAAATACAATTAGTAAATGAGTCACAGTACAACTACAAATACATTTATTGGAGCTTTCTGATAAAACGTTGAGAAACGCTGGGTTAAAATATTGATATATGTCTGAGCTTAAATAAACTAGAAGTTGATTCTTGTGGTGACTAGAAACTGAAGAAGTAACAATTGAATAGTTTAAATTGTTATATTTGATTTGTTTTTATTTTATTTGTATTGTGTTTATTGACCATAAATCTCTTCGTAAACATGTTTAACTTCTTCAAGGAACCTTAAATATCTATATAAAATGATAATTTCCAACTTATTGGTGATGATTATTTGGAAGAATATAAATATCGTTATGAAAAATTACACGTATTATTTGTGTCAAATAGTTCAAATTAGTAAAAATAATGTACTTTATGAATTACGTTAATAAATACAGATAAATATGTACATATTAGATTATATTTGCATAAATAAACTTATGATTTTTAACATGTCGAAGAATGATTTATGAAAATAATGAGTGTTTCTATAAAAAAAAGTCTATATTATTCTGAACGAAAGTTTCTGTTTTCTTTAAAGAAACATAATGAGTTTCCAATGGTGTTATTTGTTTCATTTTCGAATGGGTGGAAAAGAAAGTGATTGGAAATACTTATCCGGACGGTTTCAGACCGGAGTGGGAATCGATAAAATATAACTCGGTTATTTTACTTTCTGGCTTTGATGTGAACTCGAGCCAAGTTTGAACTAATCAAACTTGGCTAGAAATGTTTTCAGTTTACTTGCTTCTGTTTCTTTTCTCCTTTCTTTTTCACTTATTCCTTTCGATCAAAGCAATATTCACATTCATTAAATTATTCATGAAATGAACAATTTACAATCATTGTTACATTATTACATAACTACACTTATGTAAAAAAGATATAATAACTTGAAGTACAATTTTATAAGCCTTATTTTTATATCCTTTATATCTATTAATTAATTTACATCTAATAAGTTTATTATATTCTTAAAATTTCAAAACTAGAACGCTTATATTTTCAATAGTAATTTAGTCGAGATTAGGTAATTGCGGATCTAAAGCATGTAATAATAATAACTTAAAGTAACCAAAATAAGTTGTATAAACATAGTAGATAAATTCATTTTTTTTTCGTAAATTAAATTTGATGGCCCGGAAATTAGAAAATAGGGCTGCCAATAACTTTTGTATTATCCAATTATCCGCACTATGCTGAATTTAGTGGCTCAATTAGATTAATTTCAAACAGTCCGGAATATTGACAGATGCAACTATCCGGACTATACGAAGTATTACCGTATTATTAAAATATAATTATAAATTATAACATACGGTTAAAATTAATTTGTGCAATATGACACGTTCTAATTTTCTATTTCATGGGATATTCCCACTTCCAACAATACGACCGCAGCATCTGTCGCTGATTATCCTGCAATAGTGGCATTGGAGGTAAATCCAATAATTGCATCACAGTATCAATTATCAAGAACAATTTACTCAATTCGATCGAAACGTGCCTGTAGACATGTTGAATCAGACAAAACAAAATTATACAAATACATGTCACTTCGGCATTAAATATACTTTTCTTTGTAAAGTTAATTACTTTTATAATTGCAAATTTGATGTATTTATTTGCACATTTGTAAGACAAAAAAAAATCAATAAATAATTTGTTTTTATTGTCCAAATAATTAATAATATAATTATACAGATATACATCTTTAACTTAGAAGAAAAATATAAAGACAATGATAATTCAAATACTTATTAAATATATATATATTATTATTAAACAATAAATAAGACTGGGGTCTTTCTGCCCAAAAAAAGTTATACATAATAATTTTTGATACAACACTGTTGCAAATGTTATTTTATACTATTTATATATATCTTTTATGTGATATAAACAGCTTTAGAAATTAGACAATATAGTTATATAATTGATTAAAATATATTACTACACATATTTCTATGCATTTTTTTTATTTCAGTTGACATATATTGCTATGGAATCTCTATTGTAATAAGCCACTAATAAAGTTATATAAATATATCAATAAATTGAAAAGTATATAAAAACATATTTATTTCAAAATAAGCTAAACATTATAAAGAATAATAAGATCTTCATTTATACAAATTGGGCCAAAGGGCTATGTTATACAATTATGAAATTGTATTATAAGAAACCAACAAAATAAATTTAAAGATAAATATAATGTGAAAGTATAATGGATGATATATGTTTAACTTTTGGGCTTATGTAAGATATGAAGACAATAATTTTATAAATTTATGTTAAAAACAGAACGGGAAGTTATCTACAGAAATTGATGCTTCATAATTTATATTTTATTATCGAGATTGGGACTGTATGTAAATGCGGCTGCGATATGATAACGGCCGGGTGTATTTCCAAATGAACGCGAATTGCAAATTCGCCCCGCATTCATTTTCTTCCTATCTTCATGTATTTCCTCTCTCGTTCTCTCTCTCTCTTTCGATGATAACAAATTGCAAAATTTGGAATGCATACCGGAAATAACAAAAATAACAAAATGTGATGTACGCCTAGGGATGGAGGTTCTATCTTTTGCGCTGTTGCATTTTGTAGTTGGATAGGTTGAGTGTCGAATGAGGATAATCCTCAGTCAGCAATTTAAAGCGGTATTTTCATTGTAATCGGGTTTATTGTTAAAACGGTCATGTCATTTGGACAGGCTGAAAGCGGATGAATATTTTAAAGCTAAGGGAGTCAAGCGGGGGAGAAGATAGGGAGTGGTGGCCACCTTTGGAGACAAATCGGGTGTGTGATGAAATGCAAATATTGATGGGGCTCGGCCCTTTGTTGTAGCGGCACTTAATTGTTATACGGACATTTCCTGTTAATTACTTTCGGAGCGAGCAAAAACTACTTGAGCCAAAAGAGAGCGTGTTTTGCTACAGTAGTCCTTTCTTCTGAACTACCTTCATCGCGCTAACACCTCCTTTTTTCTCTCTCACTAACTCTATGAATTTGTAATCACGTCTCCTCCAGTGAATTTAATCAAGTGGATAAGGATTAGCAATATAAATTATCTAATACTGTTAATCTTTTTACATTAAACGTTTCTAATTCTTATTTATATGAAAACATATATTATCGTGAACATCTATAGAAACATTATTGTTTACCTATATTATTGTTTATATTATTATATTTAGTTTCAATTACTTACAATCAACCACGCGGCAACACAGAATAGCATATTATTTTTTGTTTAATTAAATCATGGATTTATTATTGTAATAACAACTACAAGAAGAAATACAAAGTAAAATAATGCAAATACTCAGAAAAGAAAAAGAAAACACTGAAACTGTTGCAACGGACAATAGACCATAGGTCTATAATTAATTCTTATTATTACAACAAAAATCATGTTTTAATTATATTATACATAATTATTGCAAACTAAATGCATACAGTACAATCAAAAAAGGACACCGAAAACAGTGTAACAAAACACAGTACATGAGAAGATGAAGACTGAAAAACATGTTTACGGAAATGGACATTAATGATAATAAATTTAAATTATACACTGTATCTGTATCTGTATTTGTTCAATTTTTCTGTATTTTCGATGTTCTGTTCTTACCCAAATCAAGTTTTCAAGTCATCGTAATTTCCACCGCTTTTTTAAATAAATTTTATTATTAATACTTTTGTTGTTAGCTATTTCGAAATAATTGTAATATTTAATAAATAAAATTGTTCATTCATTTTTATCGACCTTCATTTTAGTCGATGCACTAATTATCATATTAGATATGTTTAAACATCATGTCACGTAACTTGGTTCTCTGAAACATCAGGTACAAGTAAATACCTAGTGCAAGCATATCAGAGCAAATAAATACACAGTGCAGGCAAACTGAAGTCGGAAAATACATGTTTTTCAGAAATGCTTAATAATTATAATGAAAATAAATTAAACATAATAACGATTATAGTCTGCCTGTTCAGTTATGTATTTTCGCTGTTCTGTTTTTACATAGTTATTAATTTGGTGGTCACCGTATAATTGAGATTGATATATTTACTGACATATTATTATGATGATACAACTAAATATAGGAATCAAATTTTTGTCCCTAAAATATTTTATAATTAATTAATAGCAATTATTCTAGTAGATAAAGTGTATTTTTTGTTCAAATTATCGTTTAATCGACAAACTGTGTATGCTTTGTACACAACATTATCCAGATAGTAATCGTTATTCTCGTGGTTGTTTCAATCCAATTATTCATTTATTCCGGTAAACGGGTAGTGCGAACCCACTTAAGGAAACGTGTCAAGACTGAAACTAACGAAGCGACAGGCATTCTAGCTCAAATCCGTCTCAAGGTCATAGTATCGTAGGTCGTTGATAAAACTCTAATTAAATTGTTTATTAAAGATCTACTACATACTATTTATAATATTAATAAAAAGTGACGGGAATGTGTTCGTAGAATTCTTAGTTTTGATTTGAAATGTCTTCCATACAAGCTGCAGATAGTGCAACAACTGAAGGAAAACGATTACTATTTGCGATTAGAATTCTATCAACAAATGATAACAAATGACGATGAATTTATAAGCAAATTGAAGAAGTCAGATGAAACCCCTTTTTTTCTCACATGTTACATGAATAAGCAGATCTACCTTCTACGCCCATTACACGCAAGTAAGATGACAATATGAATACATATATAATAACATTTATTGGCCAAGCTAACCAAAGGACTATCAACCTTGCTCTTTACGCCTTATTTTATAAATTTTGCTTAATGTTTTATAAGTTTATATAAATATGAAATATTTATTTATTTCTATATTTTTTGTCTTTTGACCGGTGTTTTTCCACTCCATTTATGTTTGTTGTAATTAATATAAGTTTATATAATATTCTGTACGTAATTTATACCAAATGTAAAATCAAGCAATCAACAAATTTGTTTATAAACTAATAAGTTATTTTTTTGGTGTGTGTCTTTATGCAACGATATTTGCAATCTATCCATTCGGACATATAGCAAATCACACATCGTTGCAGACACTTATTTGGAACCGTTGCCCATTGACAACTAATTCCTTAATGACTGTTCACAATATCCTTGTGTTGTATGTTGATCTGGGATCGAGAATAGAACTCACGTTCTTCGATCTGTAGACACACGAGTCAACTACTTTTACGTATAAAATAAGTGCTTTTCATTTTTTTAAATTAATTTGGTATATTGAAAGTTACACAAAAATATGAAACAAAAACAAGTAACTTTAACCGAATGCAGTTGAAGCGATGATGAAGCTAAATGAAACTGTACGCATTTTTGTTTTGTTTCGTGGTTTCGTGCGAGATGTTTGTGGAAGCGGAGGAGGCAGAAATCATTTTGGAACTAGTAAAATTACGACCGGCGAGGATAAAAATTGATACGTGATATTTTTGACATATTTCATTTTCCTGTGGGCCCTATAAAACCTAAAGTACCTGCCATGAACTGAAACAAACATCCGAGCGCGGGGCACCCTATGTATATGCATATGCATATACATGTATGCTTGTGTGTATATGAATATTTGTATATGTACATATATGGATAAATGTGTATTTGGGTGCGTGGATGTGGTAGTAGTTCGAGCTCGATTCAGTTTTATGCCATGGCCCTGGAGTGGAGAGCAGCAGATGCAAAATCTGTCAAATAACTCTTGTGCAACCATCCGTTTTATAATTTTTGCAGGAGGACAGGGGGGACCATTAACGCAACTTCCGCGTATGTCAATTGATTAAAACGCCATTCCCCATTAATTTACTGCCACCGACGCAATATTTCCAATCCTTTCGGTCTGCAGAGGTGGTTTGTAGCCCTTCCTCCGGATATCCTTGAGTGGCAAATCTCGCAGGATAAATTATGCTGCCGCCTTCTTCAATCGATGCAATATTAACGTCACATAAGTGTATCAAATTTTGGAGATTGGCACGTGCACAGCCACCACCGCCGCCGCCGCCGACGTTATTGATTCAGCGTCGCGACGCCAAGCAAAGCGCACGCCCCTCTATTGATGGTCATTTCGTTATGTCTGATTCAATCGCCGCTTTTACCCCGTTTACGACGTTACCGACTTATTCTCGACGTGATTTCGACTTCCCACCGCGGGGAAAAGGAAAATTCCCCGCACATACCAAATCTCTGGCATACAACACCCTCTACCATTTGACTATATATATATAATAAAACCATAAAACACTTTCCTTTTCCCATTTACCTTCCACTCAGGACCGGATTTACGTATAACCAAAACAAGAAGTTGTTTTAGATGAGAATGTACTTAAAATGGAAATATACTTATCTTTAGCAATGTATTTATTTGTCGCACATGTAATATTTCTTATATTTCTTTTTGTTTTATCGTATACATCCATACCTCGCTTTATGGCCTAGATACGTTCCACGAAACTTGGCCGCAATGCGAAAAGCCATATAACGAATCAATTATTGCGCAATTATTGTGCCTTAATTGAAGAATGCCGTTATAGTGAAATGCCGTATAAAGAGCGGCCGTATAGCGAGGTATGGGTGTATTTTGAAAGTTTTTTGATGATAATATTAATTCTTACAAATTTGACAGAAGTGTATTGGTTTTTCGTATATTGATTCCATTACTTCCCTTCTGTGTGTATCTGCTGCTATCCCTAACACTGCTCTTACATCATTGGACTGGGTATTGGTTTATAAAAAGAACCCAGCCCGGCTAAAATATGAACCCTTATTCACTGAATTATGAAAAAGACTCTTTTGGCTACCCATTGGCCTACAGAGAGAAATAAAAAGTGTATTTTTAGATTTTTTGGATTTTTGGACCATTTACATTAATTGTATAAAAAATAATTTGCAAATATGCAAAATTTCGCAAAATCCTACTCAATCAATTGGTATATTCCATTTTAGAATGGTCTTCTTATATTTTGATATTAAACCGATGGTTATATTTGCATTTTCTTGAAGATTTCTTTGGCCATCAATCCTTGTCCTATCGCTATCTTGTGTAGCACGATTTAAAATTCAAATATTGATTTTATATAAATTCGTTTTTACCCAAGAGAATAAAATATTTATTGAAAATTCAGATTTTTATTAATACCACAAATATTTGACACTTTCAGAACAAATAAAATATACAATAATTAAAATTCTATTCGTAATAATAAACTTATTTTTTATATTATTATAAAGGGCTTTTATTCAACTCTTTTATTATTATTATTGTATATTCAGAAAAATATTGATTTTTAACAAATTTATTTATATTGGAAAATTTTCATTTTAATATTTTTTTAATTTAATTTATTCGATATTTCATAGTTGTTGTTGCAATACATGTTACTATTATATTTAAATATAATATGTATCTTTTCAAGTGAACTTTAATTGAATTTAACAATAACTTAATCTCATTAATGTGCTTAGATGAATCTATAGTTATGACTATATTTTATTTGCATATATGTACAGATATACCGAAAGAAAAAAAGGATAACTTCTTGTGCGTTTTAGTTGCAAACAATATAGTTTACAAGAAACGAGAGCAACACATAAATATAATAATAAAATTATACTAATTACACAAAAAATCTAATAATACGAAGCAGTTCAAAAGTTACAAACTTTAATCATTTGAAACTTTTCATATTCTACTTTTTATACTTTGTGCTGAAATCGCAGAATAACATGTCTCGGGATTGTTTTTCGTCGATTTCTTCAAGAACTTCAGGAGACTTATTTAATTATTTATCTGAATATCTTTTATTTGTAAACATGTTTAAATTAAACTAATAACAAACAACATTTATTGCATTCTTAATATAAATTAATGTAGTCTCAGTTTTTCCGTCTCAAAATTAATTATAAATATTCAAACAATTATTTAATTACTGAAAATGCTTTATTGCTCTAAATAAATTCATAAAAAATATATGCTTATATAAAGTTTCTTTAAAACACATTTTTTATAAGAATTAACAATTTGTTGGTTTCGTTTTTGTAAGTAACAGCGTAATAACAAAATACTGATATACACCTTCCATTATTGCTATTACCTACCACTAATAAAAATCATGAAACACTTTCCTTCTTTCTCTTCCACTTTCATACATTGTACAGTAACTTTAGTTTTTGGGATAAAAACGTTTGAAAAGGAATGTTCAGGACACACCATCCCTTGTCTCAACCTATAAATAATAAATCTATAAAACACTTTTCTTCTTCCATTCAGCTTCGTTCCAGTTTCCTTCCAGTTTCATGCATTATACCATAACTAAGAGCACTTGTGGTTATGCAAAATTACGCAGATCGTACGAAATCGGTTGGTGCATCCTGTTTAATTTATGATGATGATAAATGACATCGGGACGGCGCATAAATGATAAATGAAGATAATGCCCCGAAAGATGATAGATGTATCATGGATAGCGCGGTTTGAATTTCCCAGTCTGTTAATAGTAAATTTAATGCCTGATTAAAATTCCATTGAAACGGTGCGACACGTGAATCGTGAATCATTAAAAACTTTGACAACACTTTCTGAACACTGTGTGTACTATTACAAACTATTACCACCGAATATCGAACAATCTTTGAACGCCCAACACGAAAACACCTTGTTAAAAGTAAGGAGGGCCTGGATATATACAGTTCACGGCGATCTCTCGTCCAATTATTGGGCAAAAACAAATACTTTGAGCGAAATAAAAGCAAACGACAGACTATGTGTCTGGAGCGGAAACAGACGTAATAGCCTTTTAAATTGCAATAAAACGAGAATTTATGGCAACAACTACCTGAGCTCAGGTTACATCATATTTTCTCTACATCAATGTAAAAATACAAACTAAATTGATTTGTTTATTATCAAAACATAACAATTGACCAATTTATGTAATCTAACAAAAATACTAATTACTATTTCAATATATTAGAAATAACATTAATTTTATTAAAATATTAATGTATATAACATTCAAATAACATTGTCATTTTTAAATTTTCGGTTATAAATATTGTTATTATTAGGAACAAAGCAACACATATTTATTAATCTTCAAGAAAGTTGTTAAAGAAGAAAAACTTCCGCTGCATTTCTTGACATATGCCAGGCCTTTGACAGAATGTTTACTCTTCAAATTAGAAAACTGTCTTGCAAACATATATTACGATATTTTTAAATCCTACCTGACGGGAAGGAATTTCCTGATAAAACTAAATGAGGAAACTACACCATTAAGATCATAATAATCTGGCGTACCACAAGGAAGTATATCGGGACATTTGTTGGACCTGATATATACAGCGGACACACTAACAACCGGACAAGTTACTGCAGCTAACTTCGCTGATAAAACTTCACTTCTTGCATCCGATGCTGACCCGGTACATGTCTGAAACCTTCTACAAAAAAGCATGGACAATATCCAATGATGGACGAAAAGGTGGATAAATGTAAACGAAAGTAGGATAAATAAAATGAGGATAAAGATAAACGAAACCAAATCCGTAACATGCCTTTATTATTCGTAGACCTCACTGGCACCAGCTGAAGGAGTCAAGTACTTGGGACATTACCTAGATAATCATCTGGTAGAACCACATAAAGACCAAGAGGAATCAGCTGACATTACAATCCAGAAAGATGTAATGGATTCTAGGCAGAAATTCCGTACTATCCATGGACAACAAAATATAAGAGCATTCTGAAACCAAAATGGAAGTATGGTATCCAGCTAATTCAGAGATTCCAGTCGAAAACATTAAGCCAAATAACAAACGGACTATGGTATACTAAGAACGAAGAAATCCACTTATTTAGTAATAAAAATTTGGTAATGGATGAAATTAGAAAGGACAGTATTGTCACCATCGACTGGATGTTTAAACCACCTAGCAGCAGGGCTCACGAACTAAACTAACCATTATCGGAGGCTTAAGAGATTTAAGCCTCAAAAAGGTCTTTTGAAAAAAAAGTGTAGTGTGTACTTTGTATAAAATGTTTGTATTTTAGTGTACATGAAGAATAGTTGTTGGACCATTTCTTCAGTTGATACCTAAATTGTAATAAAGATATAGTTAAGTATCCATGTGGACAGATTGTTCTATTTGAAAAGAAAATAAAGTTGTAAATACATTAATTGGATTAAGTTTTTAAGATTATATTATTTTAATGTATAAATTAATTATTTAGAAAACTTTTAGATTCTTACACCTAAGTTTTATATTAATGATTAGTCTAGACAAAATACATCATTTAATGAACAAATTAAACTTGGTTTCATTGTCAACAATTAATATAAAAAAGTGCTTTAGAAAGATAGATAACTTAGTAAGATATTATATATCTAACATATATAATATGTTTTAGGTTGAAAAGACTGCTTTCAATGGCCCGTTGTACTGGGAATACAATAAATGGTGTTTGTTATTTATATTTTTTTAAATGTACAAAATATTTTTTTTGTTAAAAACTCGGACACAAATTCCCTAAATTTCTTAAGCTTCAAGACTGACAGAATATGTAAAATAAACGATAAAAATAAATTATTTAAAAAATACGATAATAAAGTAGCAATTTCATGCAATTTTGTAACTTAAAATTGCTTGAGGGTGAGATTTTTTTGGCTGGATTGAAGTGCTAATGTTGGCTGTTGGCATGTGGACCAACATTCGACGACCCTTTGTGCACGTCCATGACCGGCACTCGAGGACTGTACTGGAGTATAAATTTAAATTCTTCTTTATTTAGGAAGATAGGGAACCCCCTTGTGATATATACTTTAGGGGACACTGAATTAAGAGGATTGTGAGTATCACCAACATCAAAGAATTTAATCTTTTGACTTTGAAAGCACCAATGGATTTGATTTGAAGGCTTTTTATTTGATTTATACTTTGTCTTTCGATTTTAATTAAATTATTTTATACGTTTTACACGAATTTCGTCAAAAGTTATTAATTAATAATATGATACCTAGTTATTTCATGAAATAACGTTTCGTGGTAGTTAAAGTATATAATCTTTATATTATTTTATACTTCATCTTGTGATTCTTTAACTATTTATTAGCTATTATTTACTACTTATTAACCGGGTTTTACCGGTGTTGTAGACACCGGTCAGTGAAATAAGGTACTCTGACCGATAGGACCGAAAGGATGCTTGGCATAAGGCCATAGCAAAAAACTATTTATTACATAAAATAATATTAAATTACTATATAAAATTCACGTTAATTGATTTTATGAAAATTGAACATTATTAAAGATATTTATTGACCACACATTGGGCCAAAGGGCTAATAATTATTTATAAATGTATTATTACAAAAAAATGAATTTAAATCTTCAAATTGCTATACGTTCAAAGCAGTATAAATATTTATTTTTCTTTAACTTTGTGCTTTGGTATAATTAAAAAAAATGGAATGCTTGAGTATGATTATTTTTTTAAATGTCCGGACCAGTGGTCTTTGGGAGTCGCTGCAATAATAATTATTACTTTTTATTTCCTTACTGTGACTGTGATATTCTTGGAGCCATTGTATTTTAAACCACAAAGGAAAAAGAAAATAAATGCGAAGAAAGAGGCAAAGCAACACAAAATAAAAGGAATAAGAAGAAGAGAAGGAGGAAAAAGAATGCAGTCCTCGAGAAACGGGAATTCGTTGCTTGGTCCTTTGGCAGGAATCATGGTTGTAATTTATTCAATAAGTTGTTCGTCGACGCGCTAATTCTTTTGCGCCTCATTCCGCGTTCCTTATTTATCTCTCATTTTAAAACAAACTGCACGAGTTAATGGGGCCCGACTGACAAAGACTTACGGGCTTTTAAGTTTTCATCGGGGAAGAACAATAGGAGAAAACTGGAAGCATTAGCAGGCGCCGGACGGGTGGTGGACGACGACGGTGGGAGGGAGAGGATTGGAACGACGAGTTTCGATCACACGAATGAAAGGAGATGTCTTTTCTTCCCTTCTTCCCATTTCCCCTCACCGATAATTGCAGATCCTCTCTTCGTCGTGCACGCAATCCCCCCCGTACCTATACATCATCCAAGTGAAAAGAAAAGTGACAGGTTGAGAGTTGGAGGAGCGAAGAAGTTATACTTCGGTTTAATTACGGAACATTTGCATGGAGATTTCAATGAAGCGGGCTAATTAAATGATATGGAAGAAAGTTTCCAGTTAAGAGTAGCGGATTAATGACGGAAAACTATACTATTCCGACAAGTTTGTAATTAAATTCGGGGAAAACTAGAGTGGATTGGTATTTTAAATGCGTCTCACGCCTTGTTCAGTTTATAGGTTTGTATACAAAAACCGATTAATTAAACCGGTTACAATTGATTTATTAGACCGGTTTTAAAAAAGATCGTAATTTAACGTTATTAATTAAATTAGCCGATTTAATTCATTATATTTAACACAAAAACCGGTTTATACGGGTAATTTTAAACCGATAAATAATAAAATAATATCAACATGATAATTGAGTTTAATTGGAACTGAGGTATCCACATAACTCTAAAGGACATAAATATATTTGTCAAATAGTCTCATGGTTTGGCGTCCTGAAAACTAAGAACTCTTAAATATTATAATAACTAAAACAAGGACAAATTGAGGACTATAATGTATAGAAAAATGATAAATTATAACCAATGGCCAATTTTGTTTTGTCACTGTTATGTGACAAAGCAGCGTGAAGTTCTATTCTTACATGTTCTTAGACACTCGTTAAGTCACTGTTTCATATGTTTATAATCAAAACAGATTTAAAACGGATTTCCTATTTCGGTATTTAAAAAAAGAAAACCGGTTAATTTATAAAAAAATAAGTTAATTATCCTTTTTAATTTAATTAATATAAAAACTGATTATAGATTCAATATATTTAAATATAAGTTGTTTACTGGTTATTAAAAATCACTAAATAACACGCGTCTACAAACAGTGATAATTGTGTTTATCTGGAGAGTCAAGATATCCTCGTGTTTCCGAAGAAGATAAATAGATTTGTCAAATTTTGAGGATGGAAACAACACAAAAGAACCATATTAAAAATCCAATTACTTCCACGGTTGCGGTTTTTAAAAGTTTCAATTACTTCATCCTTGTCGTTGCTGCTGCGGCTGGAGGACATATCTAAGAAGATCTTGAAGAACGGCTGGTCATATTATTTTTCAACAATGTACGTGTTTACAATGCGAAATATGATAACTATTTTATTAAATCTTATTAAGATCCGAATACCTCCCATAAACCACACCCAATCCTTTGCATGCGTACGCTGTATGTGTGTACACTTTCTGAGGTCCTTTGAATCGTTGGGAGTACTTGGGCGTTGGAGTAAACCGATACAAGAATGCACGTCTTATTTGTCAGCCCGCATCCTGTCTGCTCCTTATATTTCTTCGTTGGAGTTCCTAGGTGGTACACTACACCTGCTGCTTCAACTATACCATACATTCCATTCGTGACAGCATTGATCCGTCAACACGAATTACATCATTAAAATTATATTTTAAAACAAGTCACTTGTAACAATTAAAAAAAAGTTGCTTGTAATAAAAATAAGATTTATAAAGTTGTAACTGCTACAACCTTTTATATCTTAAAATTAATTAAACTAATTGGATTAAAATAGAAATTAAAAATACATACATATTATATAAGTCGGAATCCCTATTTTTATAACTACTTTTTAGAAAGAAACGTTTTGTGATGCAACAGAATTATAATGTAATATTAGGAGTTTTAATTTAATTAAAAGTAAAGATACAAATAATACGTTTTAATTATATATATTTTTAATAATATATAAGCATAAAAATGAAGGTAAATAAAACAGAAATTTTAGTGATAAATAAAATAAAAGTTAGAAAAATAATAAATTCTATAGTAAGGTAAATCGTCTCTGTCAGGTACAGAAATATGTATTATTGGATGCATAAAATATTCCAATTTAACATTTCTTTAAAATTTCCAGTGCCACTTGTGTAAACTTTATATTGGTCAACGGGGACAAATTTGCAGTGTATACCACCTAGCAGTCGCCCTTGCTTCCCGGTGGGAATGCTTAAAAACAAAGTTTATCGTAACTTGATATGAGCATTCCTGAAATATGGTATAAAGTATATATATATACAAAAAATAATATCAAGTAATAATAGAATAGGAGAATTCAATTAAATAGGTTCTAAATACATTTTATACTATAAAAATATTAATATTAAATATAAATTAATTTCAGAAACAAATTATGATATAGCGAAAATAGAATGCGCATTTCAATTTTCTAATAGCATAAAGTTGAGAAAATTGATTTACTTTAGTTTTCTTCGACGTTGTTTCCTCTTTTTCTTGTTTTTTTCATGCTACTTGGCGTCCCCGGGTAGCATACGTAAGCAAGATATCTCCTGTCCTATCTAACTTTTTCAACAGTTCCTAAAGCAAGTGTTCGGAGGAAAGTTTTCAAAGTGAGGGAAACCGGAGCTCAATCATATTCGATCCTAAAACTATGTCTTAATTCCAGTTGGGCATAAATTTTGAAATTTGACAGTTTTAAAGCCAAGATGACAAATATTTTTGTAAGTACTAGAATTTGCATAAGCTATATTGGGTTCATGATGGATTTTTCGTATTAGGAAAATACGTGAGGAAAAATACGTATTCTTTACAAAATAAATCAAATAATATTTACTACTAATTACGTAATAAATATTTTGTAATAAGTAATTAAACAATAGTATTAAAGAACATTTATTCTTAACACAAACCGTAATGAGCAAACTACTTTTAGAAGAAAATTTGATAAAAATTGAAGAATTAGTAAAATCTTCATATGTGAACAGACATATAAATTATAATTTGTCAATTAAAATTATGCATTCTTCTCTTCTACTATAATTATTAATATATATTATTAAATAGGGCGGAAAAACGTATTGTTAATAGTACTTTTTATCAGTTTATATTTATTTATTTATTTTATTACAATAATTATATTTATTTCAATAAAAAATCACAAGAAAAATACAAACTGAATGTAATTGAAATACCGAGAAAAGAACATATAATTATTGCTATTGCTACAAAGGGTTATATAAACCATAGATATTTCTGCCCTTATTTTATTATTATAATATCTATATGGTTGACACTTAAAATAAATGTAATAATTATAATTATTATGTAAGTAATCATTATTTCATAAGCAAATTTGTAAGATAATTTTATTAAATACAATTATTTATCTACTATCATATATTTTTTATGGGTCTACTTCATTTGCCCGACAATCATTTGCCCGGCGTACAGTGGTGTCGCTGTTTACTAACATCATTGCACAACATCCAAAATCTAATAAAATGTTTACGATAACGAATATCGGGCTAATGGATGTCGAGAATTTGGTATAGTCGGGCTAATGGATGGCGGGAATTTGATACAGTCGGGCCAATGGATGTCGGCCTAATGAGCGTCGGGCAAATGATTGACAGGAAGTCTAATGTCGGACCTTTGAACGGGACCAATTTTTTATATATTATAATTATTCAAATAATTATAGTAATTAATACATGACTGTGAAACAAATGTAAAAACTGATGTTTATATTTATTTTGTTTAATAATGATTACTATGTAACTATTTTGTAATAATATTATGAGAAAATCTTTTTATGTGTTATTTAAATTACATTTATGTTACTTTTCCTTGATTATTTTAAATTTTATGAAATAATTTATTTTTGTACATATTTAAACTAATTTATGTAAAATGAAAAATAATAATATTAACAATATTATGTAACAGCCATAAAATGACTTAATTGAAGCTGAACATTTATTTACTTAATGAAAGTGCGTACATATTTAAAATTTAATTCAACTAGACAAATCTATGTTATTTATTGTGTTTATATTTTAATATACAAAAAAAATAACTATTTAAATATTCTATTGAAATCAAATACTTCATTTCCTTATGGTTATGTGCTGTTAATAAGAATGTGCATATTATCGACTGGACGTTAAAAAATGTTGTGAATTGAAAGATTGTTGATGATAAATAAAATTTGTCATAGCAAAATATTATTAATGATAATATTGCAACAGTTTTAATGGAATATTTCCATGAACATAAAAAAATATTTATTAAATAAAACTGTATACATTTCTATTTTAGACAGTGACATAATTATATCCTTAAACATATGTTTTATAAATATACAGAGTAACCTAATCTGACTTCAGAAGAAATAAAATATTAAAGTCATTGTATGTTTCGTTGTGGACATTTGTACTTAAGTTAGGGCTGTTAATAAGAATGTTCCTATAATTGAAAATAATATATTTTAAGTGTTTTTAGATGGAAAAATGTTGAAGTTAAATATAATATACCTTAGCAAAATATTATTAATAATAAACATATTATTGCAAAACAAAAATAGCCAAGATCTGCATCCAAATTTGATAATTTATATTTTCAATTTCATTTAATAATTCTAATGACTATTTTTATTTGGAATTTTCTTACAATGTTTATTTTTCTTTTGCAGCTAATTGGATTTTGTAGAATGTACTTATTTTCATTTCTTGTATGATTTTTTATGTAAATTATAAATTTGTACCCAATAGGCAGAAAAATCTCGGTCAATGGATCTTTGGCTCTATTTGAACCAATAAAGATTTTTAAATAATATTATACAAAATGTACATCCATAAATAAACTTTTTTTTAGATACAGCGAACAACTCAATCTGGCATCAATACATAACAGATACTGACATCATGGTGCATTTCGTAATATTGTACTGGATATTTGTACGTTAGTTAAGATTTGTATAAAATGTATGTTTAAGAATTTGAGTGTATGTTGAGAATATGTCGTAGCAAATTTTTCATTCAATTAGATACTTCCTGCTTGATGAATATGTAATTCCGGAAAGATAAATATAATATAATAAAGTAAATAAAATGTTATGGTGTGTAATTTTGCGAGATGAGTTTGGCATTGAGAGTGGAAGCAAATTGGACAAGTTTGTGTAGTGTATAATTCGAAACCTGCGGCCAAGTTAAACATCGCCCAGAACTTTATCTGTCTGCGGCATTCACATTATTATGCCGTTTTCGTTTATTCAAGAAAGTTAAGCGCAACCCCCCGCAACACAAACAACAAGTGTCCATTGAAATATCATAATTACTCGGAGCAAACGCGGCGATGGCCTTCGATGGTCCTAAGGGCCTAAAAGGAAATGGATGGAGTTTCGACGGATCGAGTGGCGTATGTTATTTGCATAAGTCAAGGGCCATTGTCGCAGGTAACAGCAACGAGGTCAGTAGATCACGGCGACGTGCGAACCCATAAAAGATTAGTTAACGTCCCGGCAAGATATTGCCGCGATAAATTTCGAGTTGCAGTTTTTATTTGCTTTCGGATGGGATCCGACCGACGCCGCCGCCGCCGCCACCCCACGCAACACCCTCCAGCCCTCGGCTGTGCAAAACGGGAATAACTAATTACACACGCTACACCCATACATCCTTCCGCTTTCCAGATCTCGAAATGAAAATATCGACCGAGCCGAAAATTTCCTTACCGCGTGGAGACTACCCCTATGCTGCCACCAAAAGCCTCGCAATTAGAGCAGCCCACAATAAAAAATATGATTTTAAGACATAAATTCTATGAAGAAAAAGCTTTACCTTCAGGTGATTCGTTCTTTTTCTTGAAACCAATATAATAGAAATTATGAATTATTTCAAATTTCTACTTGGAAATGTTTCTACAAGAATGCTGGACAATATTTTGGATTACACAATCTAGGAGTATTTCATCATCTGTCTGAAGTTGACCATAAATGTACTAATGACTATAAACTAAAAATTAGGAGCTGATTTTTAAATCGATTTTGCTTTATCTAGTCAGTGTTGCTAACATTTCTCTAAGGGTTGAAATATATTTTAAATTGATTAATAGCAACTTATTAAGGGTATATCTTTATATAAATTTGGTCAATATACTAAATATGGTCATCTACAAACGTTTCATGTTTATTAGATGTTCAAAAACTAACTCAAAATCTTGAAACTGTTGAAACATGGTCTATCAGCGTTTATAAAGCATTCACACATATAATTCAGATAAAAATAAAGGCTCATTCTCATTCAAGAACAATATAATGGGTCATTAAATGGTGATCTTCTGATGCTTTTACTTTAGCCTGAGGTACTATTGGGATAACAAATAAAAATTGTGAAAGCAGTATATAACAAGTCGACGCCAGGTCAATGCTGATATATATTAATAATATATTATACAAAGACAATATAAATTTATCATCTAAAAATTATATCAAGTACATACATTTCTTGTAAAATAAATTTAGTAAGAATATATTAAGAATGTTTCTAATTGCAATTTAATAATATTACTTCAACATTACATTGGACAATATTTTATATTTTCTTTTAACTTACGATCTTTTGTCTGATACCCTTTCGGTTCAATCACTCCCACCATCTTATTGCTAACCTGTAAATGCCGGAAAACCTCGGTCAGCTTTTTTTGGTGAGATTTGAACCAGCACCTTTCAGCTAGGTGTTGCCCTAATATTTTGGATTACAAGCACGGATCTATTAAATCAGTGGTTCTCAAAGTGGGCGATAAAGCTCCCCTGAGAATGCTGGAAGAATCCATCGGGGCGGAAGTTGAGCTTGGGTAAAATTGGGGGTGGAAAAATAAATTGGACATCGTCAAGCACAAAGACAAGAAGTAAAAAAAAGGTAGATATATTTAGTTCAAACTTCCTCAACACGTCAGGTAAACATCACAATTGCTAAACGTCAAAGTTATGTCAACGCCATTATGTCAAGAAAGACCACAATGATTACGCCATCTATGTTCACAAACTACACTACAACGACGTTATAAACATCTCAATTCTAATGATTCGCAAACTTCACTCCAAAAAACGAAACAATAAATCAGAAAAATCTTTAGTAAAAGTTTTGTCATACGATTTGTTTGGAATTTGCAATGTTCGTTAACCTATCATCCATTTTTATTATTATAAAATTTCTCAATCTCAATACAAAGGTATTTTGGACGTAGTCAAATTAAATAGGTATAATAATTTGATTTTCTTATTGATTGCAGTCTTTATTTTAATTTTTAATACCTAGCACTTTGTCAAGATTATTAATTATGTTTTTCTTTATTTTACTGCTTTTTTTCTATTTTTGAAATATTTGTATTATTCTATCTTCGTTTTCGAATATTTTTTATATTTATACAATAATATATTTAATTAGTTAATTTATAATTGTATTATTCTTGGATGCCTTAGTTAGGACATACAAAAATGTTAAGACGATTCTGGTGTCCGCAAATTTCTCATGAATTTACATAAAAACGTCGAATTTCTTTCTCATAATAAGAGCAGTACTAAAAAGAATCCGGGTCAGCGGTCGGAAAAGTTTTATTGCTCATTTTGATTTATAATAAAATTCGGGCGAATCGATATTTTCCATAATGGATGGCAGGCCGTAAGCTGCTTACACGTTCGCCGTTGTTCCACATAAAACCATGCACTTATGGCTTACGTTAATGCCTCAAATGAAATCGCCAAGCCATAATTATTGCCCGCCACTCTACGAGCGGGAAATTCAACGGCACGCGTAAGTTTTTAATTAGAAGAAAATCCTGATGCGGTGTGGTGTCTAATACCACAAAGGGTCCTCGTTAAATGGGCGGATGCTTCATTCATCCTCTTCCTTCTTCTCCCATGCACACGCATACCATGACAGAAATCCATAAGCTGTGACACTAAGCCTTTCTATTTTCATTTTCTCTTGCGCATTACGTAAATTTTGGACAGTTGACATATTTACAAAAATATAATTATTAATAGATAATGCATTTTCTACGTACAATAATGCAATACTAAAGTTCTAAATACATGCATTTGCATGTGTATTTTTGCATGAACTTACTCCATTCTTTTACAAACGTTACTGTTTTTTCTTGATGGTATGTTTTCTAATAACGCATTTCGTAGGTGAAACTATGAATTTTATTCGGTTAAAGAAAAACAAAGCAACATCTAAACCCGGGTGAAGTATATGAAGAATATTATGTACTCATATTTCGAATAGTCTTACGTAATAGTACTTGAATTCATTTAAAGGGCCATAAATATACCAAACATAATGTACTTAGTATCTCACCTTTTACATGCTGAAAATAGTTGTAGTTTTACGAGTTGTAAGAATGTTGAAGTCAAAATACGCAATACGTGAATATTTTGTGTAATTTGTTTATCATTTTAAAGAAAAAAAATGTTTCTGAGTTTATAATGCGTTTTCTAAAATAATGCCAATCCTTAATAATAATATTTATTGCAACAATATATATAAAATTAATATATGTAATAAAAATGAAGAAAAATAAATACAGAGAAAAAATATAATAAAATTCCATTGCTACATTTTTTTTGTTATTGAACGTAGGTCTTTCTGACAGTCTTTCTAATGTAAATATTCAAATTTACCTAGAGTATTTCCTTTACATGCTTCAAATATTATTAGTTTTCCGATTTGTACGAACATTGTATACGTAATTCGTACTAAACGATTATATTGACAGTTTGTAGACCTCTTTATGTAATAGACTATAGTAATTGAAATATGTGAAACTTTTCATAGAAAATACATAGCAATACGTTTTTAATTGCATATAAAATTCTTGAATAGTGATTTATTTAACTTTAATTTAATGATTTTAAATGAATTTAATTACAAATTGAGTAGTGACGTGACTCTTTTATATGAAAAAATAGTGTTATTATTGCATAATTAGTATATTATATTAATTGGTATAATTCTTTAGAAAATCCTTAATGGAAGTCTGTTATTGCAAATAATTATAAATGAAATTTCATTTAAAAAGATAGAAATTGTTAATATTATGTAGAAAACTTGTTGTAAAATGGACCTTTTAATTGTAAAATGTCAAAATTTGTTTTTTCTCTTGAAAGGTTATTTATTTAACTGAATTAACGAATGAATTCAAACAAAATTAAATCTTGATTAGAGTAGCCGAGAGAAAGGAATTGGCCGTGAATGCAAATATATAGTTTTCGGAATTGTGGTCGTAACTCGGGGTAGCCCTGTTTGGGGAAATGGTTTGTGTTTGTGTGGTCGCGTTTGATGTATGTATTAAAATCAATGCGGCTGTTCAGACGGATCTTTGCAATGCAAATGGGTTTGGTTCGCTGACATATGGGTACCGCCTGGTGTCATCATGACTATAGCTGTAGGCACAGCTTGCGGTTAAGTACACAATATACAGCCTTTATAAAAAGCTGCGGGGCGAGGGTATCACCAAAAAAATAGAAGAAGAAAACCCAGACTCCAAGTAATATCAGGCCTAACAAACTTCATGATCCAGATTAATTTAGTTAAATAGTAATTAAGTCGTAGTCGTTTGTACACGCACATGCATTGAACGAATTGATTGAGGTATACCCAGATATGGAATCCGAGCCTCATTCAGCTCCAATCGAACGGAAATTTAAGCCATCCCATATTTACCGAAAGCATTCCACTAATTACACATTCATTTACAGCTTCTGAAAGCAACATATATATATTTATATCTAAACTGTACATTTACAGATTGATTTCAATTGAATTCGGTGCGGTACTTGAATGCATTTAATCAGAGGAAAGACTCATTATTGTATAACATTCCTTCGAGATTGCGGTACGCCGCTGGGCTTAACGTGGACGTGGGGGTGTCCGAGACAAAAACGTAATTACTTGGCCTGAAAAGAACCTGTTAGTCGAATCGTGTTGAATTGCGAAAGTCGAAGGCGACTTTGACGACCGGACTCCGGGCTTCATTGTTTATCGTCCTCGGCCACTATCAATCCACTATAAAACAGCCATTTCCCATTTACTTTCCGAATATATTGCTACTATATAAAACTAAATTGCTCGCACCCTTCAAAATTTATTTACTTCCTCATTGACCATAAAAAATCAACAGAACCCGATAAGTGTATAGATTAACTGAATCAATTTCTAACTACATGAAAATAATCATAAATAATGCAATAACATCATAATAATATTTATATATAAGCTACTTATATACACAATCATAATTTATGATTTCAATATGAAATCATTTCTAATATTAATGCATTTCAAACAACAAACTATTCTCCAAATCAGTATTCTTAAACTTGTGAGAACATAAATTGATTTTTACCATCTTTATTGTTTTTTATTTCTATTTTTTTTTCGGTCAGCGAAATATTTCTCTTGAAGAACCTGCTCTATATGACTTTGCATGTTTCTGAAGGAACAGAACATGTCAGAGTAGAAAAGCGAAAAAACAGAACACAACCTAAATGAAAAGTGAATTAATACTGGTCAAGAATATTTTGTCACTTTTCTGTTCTCACATGTGATATTACTACACAATTAAAAAGTAAACCAACGTATAGCAAAAATATTTATTCAAAAATGTATACAACAAATATGAAAGATTTTATGAATAGTATAAATGAAAACTACTGAAAAGTGCGTTCAATAGGTCTTTTTAATCAATTTATACGTATGCAATAAATTATTTCTATTGTAAATAAAAAATAACCTGTATGTATAACAAAAAACATTAACTAAATAAAGTTTGTATTCATTTCATAAACAATGTACGGAAAAATAATAAAAATATGTTTGAATATACAACGTAATCCGCAAATTGTATTTATTATATAGCTTTTTTACCTACCTAACAATATAAATATTTTAAAAATTTTATCATTTGGGAATTCCTTTTATAATCCAATGTTCTTTTCAATGAAATACTTTATACTGTAAATATATTTGCAAATATTCATTTCAATCTTTTTTTTAGGATTTTTCGTGTATTTAGAGCAATATAACACTAACGTTAACAGGCCTAGTCTGAAGGTTGGTACCTCCTAAAAAATAAATGTATTTATCGATAGATGCGCCATCTATATTTAATCCTACGAACTTATTGATTGTTGTGAACAAAACTAATCTAGAACTTAACTATAGTAGAACGGTATTTTATGAAATAGTTAATCAATTCTTATAGATTATTAGTTATATTAAAACCTAGATTTGTTAAAATCTATATTACAAATATCTATATAGTTTCCTAACAATATTCAATTATTAATATATTAGATATTCATAGAATATAAAACATAATTATAACACTATTCCTGCACATCATTACTTTTGTATTATTCCTTGTTATAAATATACTTTTACGTTATTTTTTTCTCCTTGGTTGTCCTAAAGTTATTATTATATTTAAAAACTCCGACAGTAAAATTCCCTTTCATACATGATTTACGGTTACATTAATATCCGTTAAATATAACTGCACGTTTATGTAGGGTCGTCAAAAAGCGTTATCGGTTGCACAAAAGTAGGTTAAAGTAAATTTTCAATATAAATATAAACTCAAAGATATTAAATTATTATTAAAAACACGATCCATTAAAATGTTAATAACGTAATAGAAAATAAAATATTCCATTATACTAAAATAAATATAAAATATAAATAAAAAAAAATAAGTTAATAATATAAAACAATATTACTCTATATATATTTACAAATTAACATTTGGTCAGAGATTAGATAAAATTAGATATTTTTAATTAATTTTAATTTGATATTATTCTATTTTGTTTGTTCTTTATTTTGGATGTTTTTCAGTCCGATAAATTGTAATAGAGTATACAAATTATGTTAAAAAAAATAAATAAAAAATTCCCTTCATTTGTAGCATAGATTAAAGGGAAGACATCTTTGATAATTCCATAATCCACGGAGTGAAACATTATTTAAGAGCAGCTGAACCTTTCTTACTTTTTTCCACTCCTATTTCATTACGAAGTACGGCCGTTTCCCAACGATTTTGTGCTTTGAATGAAAGTTTATGGGGAATTACTTGTAATGTTCTAAATCGTTCGAATTTAGTGCCCTGCGGATAATGCGATCTATTCAGAGTTTAGTCACGCGATTTATAATGTCTAATAGTAGTGAAAAGTTATTTAAACATTTCGCAGCGATTCCTTTTTGTGAAAATTACTTAATCAATGTCGACAACTTGAACGAATGAAGTTTTAGTATAAAAACTGCGATAAATTTTATTTAATAATAATATTTATCTTAATTATAATATTACATTTTTTCCTTTCAATACATTTATAATTATATAACATAAAATGTTGTTTATTAATAACACAATATATTAGGATTAATTATTAAATTATTTATTATAACTACAAATTTAGTAATGTATAAAGAAAAATGTTACTATATCATTAAATATCATTATCTTCTCTTAGGATAACATTACCATTTCCTATTTTCAATGATATAATTGTTCAACTTCTCATAACGTTACTTTATTAGAAGGATATAAATATCCAAGAAAAAAAATGTCTGTGGAATTGTAGTTGAGTTTAAATTTGTTTTCCATTATTTTTACTTTAAACAAGATAAAGAGAACTTAATGTGAGCAGCTTACTGTGTTTTAAAATCAAACAAATTTATGTTCACGAGAACACTTTGAAAAAAAAATTACCGTCACGCGAACTCCCACTTAAAAGTAACTATAATGCACTTGTAACGAGACTGTAATTTAATGTAAATATCCACAGTGAATACAGTGTACTAAATTCAATCTAGATATTTTCCTTCTTTACTTTTTTTAACAAGTAAAAATAAAACGGAATTAATGGCCAGATCCTCCGAATGTATTAACTCCGAGGTCGTGGTTCGAGGCAACAAAGAAATTTATCCGCAGGGTCCGTGGGCGTTGTCAGAATTAAACGGAACGATATCATTTATCCTCATGTAAATTGTTGTATACCCAGATTACGTCCATTTCCTTTTTTTGAGATGTAATATCGTTCTTTTTTAGTTGTATCAAATTAAACAAAAGTTTCTTTGTTCCAATGTAAATATTACATAGAAATCACGTAAGAAAAGAAAGAACAGTTCAACATTTTAAATGTATTCACATACTTTGAATGATTCTTCAATTCTTCTATAATAAGTAATGAAACTACATTCAGGAGATCACAATATTAATACATTATTTTAAAAGAATACAGTAGAATACTTTTTTTAAACATAATTAAAACAAAAATTATATAGGATTTGAATTTTGAATACGTACATAAATAGTTCTGATGTTGTATGTACATACAACTATTTTTAAGACGGTTTGTCTGAAATATGTTGACGTGAGTAGAGATAAATTCGAACACCAAATAAGTATACAATTTAATATGACATTTCATAATACGTACATAATTGTCAACCTTGTCAACATACAATTATTGAAGTTATACCACCTAATACATATATTATTATGTACATATAAAAGTACTTGACTTATCCTTAAGTCAATTCGTTATTTATTTATATTTAAGACTTTAGAAATATTTATATACAAAAGTAAATAAAGATGAATACAACGAGAAAAAAAAAGTTAAATTCGATATGTTCGATCGAGTATGGAATAGAGGATTTCTATACAAACTAAAACAGTGTCTCCCACATGAATACTATGCCATCTTCAAATCGTACCTCTCTGGTGTTCCTCAGGGAAGCATTTCTGGACCCATGCTTAACCAAATTTTCACGGCCGAACTTCCAATCTCTCAACTCGACACTGTGTCCACATTTGCTGATGACACCGTAGTTATGGCATCTCATCAAGACCCAACAACAGCCTCACCGACACTTCAAAGCTTGGATGCCATCGACTACTGGTTTAAAAAGTGGAGAATCAAAGCCAATGCAATCAAGTCGGTGCATGTAACGTTTACAATCCGTCGACAAACTTGCCCTCCTGTAACACTGAATGGCTGTACCGTATCACAAGCAGATTATGCTAAATACCTGGGCATATAACTCACGTAGAAAAAAGACATAACAACAAAGAGAAAACAGCTGGGATTAATAGTAAAAAGGTTAGATTTGTTGATTGACAGACATTAGTCCAACTCTGTTGAAAGTAAACTGCTTCTGTATAAAGCTATTATACACCACACAAAAGTCCATTTGTAATGCAACATTGGGGATTTGCCTGCAATACAATATGTTATAAAGAGGTTTCAGTCGAAAACGCTCAGATCAATTACCAATGCACCATGGCTACCTACAAACGAATACATACACCAATACACGAAACTTAGATTTTTTCTTTTTAATTACTGTCAAAACTGGACCTTATTGTCTGCTTTTTTCATGTAGATAGTTTGCTTTATAAATAAATTTAATAAACAGTGCATAATACATACATAATTTTGCCTGTTCGGACTAACGTGCAATAATTTATACAAACTACCAATTATTTTAATTGGTAGTATTGAATGGGAAAATGGTATAAAATTTAAATAAAAATCATCCTACTAAAATTACACATTATATATGTACAAAAAAATGTAATTAAAAACCAGTCTTTGAATTTTTTTTAATATATATAAGTTTTTACAAATTGTATCATCGATAATACGTACATGATTAGTTTTGGTTGTTATGTGTGAACGTACAATGTTTTCAATATGGATAAATATTTTGATAGTTATAGATATAAAATTATAGTTATTAGTTTTTTTAAATAATTATTATGTTAAAGAATTAATTACTTAACCTTATTAAGTAATTAATATAAGAATTATAATATAAAATCACATATGCTTTTAGCAGATTTCGTATTACAAGTTGAAGTATTTATTTTACGTCATTTGTTATAAACTATTTATTTGCGTTTCGAAACTGTTCAAGGTTTAAACAACGTTCAGAGGCAGTAGTTGGAGCGGAATTACGTAATAGCGTGCGTTCGAGTAGAACAAGGAAGCAGAGTGGCAACAAATAGAGAAACGCAGAGAACGAAGCTTCAGGAAGAAGAATATAACAAAAAAAATACACAGAGAAACACATGTTATGCAAATTTAATAGTTCAATTTACAAACTACTCCTTTGATCTGTAAAGCAGACCATCATGAAACACGAAACCTGCCCCGGAACGTCGTGCAACGGAATTTCCAATGAAATGGGAATAATTTATGGCCATCATCCGGGACATCTACGAAAAGTTTATCCAGGTTTTCAAATTTTATTTTTTTTATTTTAAGACTATGCGTATTTGCATCCATGCGATAATTCCGAACGAGGGAACGCAAATTCACGTAAGGCAACAAAAGTGGTGAGCTTTTCGCGGCGGTTTTGTTCCGTGAATTCGAAATTAGCAAGGGTTGCATGGTTGGATGTGTGAATGTGTGAGAGCCCTCCGGGACCCACGGAGTGGCTCATATCAACGCCCTGTACCGAATTCGCGATTAATGCAGACCTCATCACATCCCGGCACATTGCACATCGGTATATGGTAATTTGTGCACAATTAGTGGTCCCCCCTTTGTCTCCCGAGCGTATTTGGAAAGGCCTCCCTTCGATACAATGTAATGCAACCCCACCCAAGTTTTACTCCCATTTTGTTTCCTTCAGTTGGGCAAAAAAGTTAAGGACTTATTAATTTTAGAAACAGGAATACAATACAGGATAGAAAAACCATTGAACAAGACTAAAATAAAATACAGGAATGGAATAGAAAAAGTGAGGGAGGACGGGATAAATTATTTCATTACAATGGCATCTTCTTAAACGGCCGCAGGGGCTTTAAAATTAATTCATATTTTCCTCGTTAAAACCTCTCCAGTTCTGCACTCGCAAATGGAGTTAGTTGCCCACTTCATTTCAGAGCGATAATTATCATCTTTATTATTCATTATATAATTTTCCCTACTTTAAAATTTTAATTAAAATAAATACAAACAGGGTTGGTCCGCACTTCAACTTCCCGTTTCATTTTTTTTTTAATAAGAACCGCTGATGCAGCAAAGATTTTAAAAAAATCTGGGACATTTCGTAAAACTGTTTAATATATTTTCTTTTGCCCGAAAAAAGTGCATTTTACACAATTTTAAAACATTATCATTGTTTTACAGTACACAAACATAAAAGAGGCACTCTTTTCACGTATAGAATATTAGTTTTTTGAAATTGGGACAATATATAATACAGGGTGATTCATTTAGCCTAGTAGTTCTGTATTTCTTCGCAAAATAACTTTTAATTTCAGTTTCTAAATAAATTTTTAATGAAAATTCAAATTTTTATTTTATTTTTCTTGTAGCTCAAACACATATTTTCAAGTACAACAAACACAAAGTACTACAGTTTGAAAATTTAAAAATAGAAACAAAAATTTTATTAATAAATATTTTCTATACAAATGAACGGTTTGCATAATAATATCCCGTTAACCTTCTTGCAGACATGGATCGACAGATATGTCATTTGTTCTACGTGATCACTTTGTATCTATCATACAGTCAGATTGACATTAACATGCAAATACTGTTTGGAAATAGTATTTAAATATTAAATTTAAAATAATTGAAATATGAAAAAACTGAAATAAGAATTCATATCCTCTTTAATGTTTTACTATTAAATGTTCATTCACCAAATTTACAGAGGTAAAGCTGGGACCTCCTAGATAATTGATCACATATTAAGCTTCAACATTTCACGGATGTGGACAGAACGCGTCGAAATAATTCTTTATCTAATTGTAAATGGTTTTCAAGAACCTGTCCAAAACTCCGTTCCATCCATCAGCGAGAGTCGAGCTCTAAATTGAAACAATGAATGATACGATGTGCGGACATGAAATCTAGGTGACCCAGAAATACTTAGTACATTATTAATTACGCGGATGGTGGTAGGTACAACCGACGCATAGATTTCTTTTGGAAGCGGCCGCGCCGCGCCGTAATTGAAAACATGATAAATTGCCCCGGGCCAAAGTAAAGTTCATAATTAATGATTGAAGTAATAATAAAATACTCAGTGGAATTTGTTATTTGATGCGCGAGGGATGGCGGGGGAGGATGGTTTTGTCTGCCCAAAGATTAATTGTCCGTCGACATCACCGATATATATCAACACTTCTGTCACCGCAATTTCATATTTCAACAATTACCACCCATTTTTATTATCTCGTTGAACAATTATCATGACTAAAAAGTAATTTGGCAACCGCAGTTTTTTTTCCTCAAATTTACGATACATAATATAATATTTGAATTATACAATACATTTTGTTTAATATTATTATTTATAAATTTATTTAATATTATTACAAATTAAGATTCTAAGATTTTTATAATGTTAGTTGATAAAATCTTTTTATTTCTAAATAAATTCATTATTCTATCTATTCCAACTTATGCAAATTTGGTTAATTACTTGTATTAACTACATATAATCACCCTCTGAGTCTTACTTACATAATTAGTAATTTGACGATTTGTAGAGACATTCTACATATAAATTATGCATTCCTGCGAAGCACTTGACAAGTTACTTGGTAATTCACAAAGTGTATATAAGCGTATGTATATATTAGCATTGTAACATTGCATAAAGCATTAACTGGAATAGTACGTATAATCGATTCTGCCCGTCGTTCTGAAACCGGACTAATTGAGGACTTTAATTCCGCATTAAAATAAACTGCATAGTAAGACTTGAGTGAACAAAAGATGATAATTTACATATAGGCAAAATCATTTCGTGCACTAATTTATTAAAAAGATAATTCATCATTTTGTCATTTAAAATATATTTGTTTTTTAAATTTTCAAACCTAGTGAAATTAAAGTGAATTTAGCATTACATTCATAAAAACAATTGTTACTTGATAATTCAAAAATTGATCGAGAAATATGTATAAAAATATACTACATAAAATAAATATTAGAATATAACTAAATATTAAGATTGAATATATCTTATTTTACTCAGATATGCTTATTTTCTATTACATATATTAATATACACTTGTTTAATTTGTCTTGCTTACAAATAAGTAGTTTGTAGAATATAACTTTATTTAAAGTCACCTTTACTCACTGTTTAAATCGTATCAATATAAAACAAATTAAATGCATTGGAGAAGTCGAATAAGAAGAAAGTTACCTTCTTAATAGTTAATGAATACCGTAAGATCATTTTATTTATATGTGTTTAAAATGTGAATATAAAACAAAATGCTAGTAGTTTTTTATTGGAAAATCTATAAATAACAGATTCATGTTATTAATACATGACATATCGCATGCATTTTTATCGTGACGGTAAAAACTTTATAACGTTAATCCAATAATCACGATATTTATGTACATGATAGTCCGTTTTATATTTTCTGACTAATCTGTAACTACCAATCATTAAAATTTTGTACATTCATAAAATAAACGATATTTCCTTGAATATTTCAGTTACATTTTATTGCTAATTGAAGAAAAGGTGAAAAATTATTTATAAATATTTTAAATTAACTTGAAAATAAAATAAACGTAAATTCATCGTCATAAAATACATTACACATTCAAAATCAAGTATTACATACTATGTATTTATGAAGAACGTGTGGATTTATTCCTTTAGATGTTGTACCGTAGGATTGTGTGCTTGGATATTTACTGCTTTCTGAGTTGAAGCAATTGTAAACACAGATGTAACATAAAATTACATAATCAGAACTGTGTCATTAACTTTAATTAAAAGATATAATTAAAAATCTTCATAATACTGAATAATAATAAATGATATTACCAATAATATACATAATAAAATAGCTTCGTTTTTTGGAATCATTTTGTTGCAAAACTTTAGAATAAAAAAAACATGTTTTGGTTTATTAATACATAAAACGTACAGAACAACGAGATGATGACCAATAATTAATAACATATAGAGTTGTTTTTTCCTTCGACAAAACTGTTAAATTTAATATTATTTTGGTAATTATATAAACTTCTTAATGTTGATATGTATATCAGTTTATAATATATATATATATATACTTCACTTAATATTTTTTAAAGTAGTGATGTTCACTAACTTTTCTTATAAGAAATAATGAAAATTATTTATTAATACAAGATTATTTGGTTTGTTTCAAAATTGTATTATCATACATTTTTATTGATTTTAATATCAATCTTTTGATCTAACCGTTCGAAACAGAGTATACTCGGTCCTATTTTGATGTGTACTATTTTTATGCGGTTTTGAACTTATGCGGTTCTTATTTCAAGAAGCATTTTTTTAATTAACTAGTTTAGGCCATTTTGACACGTTAAAATTCAAAGAAACTAACCAAACGTCGACAGTTTTAGCTGAAATAATTTCTTTAGCACATGAAATTGGTGGGGAAGGTTTTGAAACATATACCCAAAAGGATTTATACGAATTACTTGAGGATAATGTCATGAAATACAATGATATCATTGGTATAACTCTTGATACCGTTGAAGAACAAGAAAACGAAAATGAATCGGAAGAAGATGAAATCCAGTCACACTCACTGTAACTGTAATTCAAGAAGTTCTTCAACTTCCCAGTAAATTGGCAAACCATTTCATCAAAAAAGATGCTAATTCTGAACGAGCATTCAAGTTTCAACGCTTCAGAATTTCATTTCTGGATATCAGGAATTGTACAAAAAATAGCAAAGCCATCGCAAAGTTTAATCACCTATTATATTATCAAAGGGAAAAAATCAACATGCGAAGTTGAGACTAATTTTGCTTGTGAAGAATCATTATCTTCAGGACATAGATCTGATATGCCTACTATCTCTTCTAGTGATGAAAGTGGTTTCGAACCAGTTCGCAAATTATGCCGAACATTCTCATATAGCCATGATAATTCTGAAGAAAAAAATGTGAAGAAAGATTAACTTTCATACAAATTTTCTGTATTTTTTTCCGTATAAATTTAGAAAGAATATGTTAAGATTATATTTTCTAAAATTTAATAAACTAGTCTATGATTGTTAACGTTTTTATAACATTATGAATAAACATTTCAGAAAGAATATAACAAGACTAATTATTTTTCTAAAATTTAATAAACCCTTTTTATGCGATTTTCGGTATATTGTAACTCATTGATTTAGTTTTATGCGGTTTTAAAAAATTATGGAACGTATCCTTTGCTTTTATACGTGTATCTAGTCCTTTTTTGTGCGATTTATTTTTATGCGTTTTCCTGTGGAACGTATCTACCGCATACAAAGAGAACCAAGTGTAATTGATAAAATAATAAATCGATTTTGCTGTGCTTGGGTGTCTTTAGGCATTCTTTTATTTCTCTACGCGTGGGAGTGAATTTTAATTTCACATAAATTGGAGCAAATGGTCGAGCTATTCAGGTGCGGGATTAATAGGGAGGAGGAGATTGTGTGTATTTGCGCGCGAATTACGAGGGGCGGAAAAATATTAATGCGATTTACGAGGCGGACCCTCATCATCGTCCTAACGTTTTAATTCACGCCATGTCATTTGTAAATTTGATGCCGTATTGATTTGGGGGAATCCCCCAATCGAATAGCGCCAGCCATAAATCGCCTAAACCGAACCAATATTAGACGATAAATCATAAAACAGAGATAAAACTTTTTATCGTTTTCGATGTGCACCTCCATCGTGTGCAAAGGGATTTGTCGCAGTCGTTGTTGTTGTTGTTGTCATTGTCGTTGATGTTGTTGCATTGCCACTGATTTAGTCCGGCCTGTTTCACTCACTCTCCAGTGGTCCAACGTTTGAATTATTATGTTTAATTGCAGTCGGCATTGTGTTGGACTGTTGTTTCATCAAATATGGGCGTCGTCGCAACGCGGACGTTGCCATTGTCAGGGAAGTTATGTTTCTGTGAATAATCTTGTACAACTGGTACAACTAATAAATACCACCGACCAATTCATAACTGCTAAACGTATTGAATTTAAACCTAACCAACTAAACAACAAATTTATATTTGTATTAAATAATAATTATTCTATTTGTTGTAACAAATACAAAAACTACATTATAGAAACTAAACGTTTTCATATAATAATCTGTTATAAAGGACTATTGACTATAGAGTTTTCCATGGTACTAGTTGAGTTTTGTTTATATTTTGATATAGCTAAAACTAAATTTTCATAATGATAAAAACACAAATGAAATATTTTAATCATATTTGAACTTAATGCCAGAAAGACATATTTCAGTACCTCTTTATTGGTATTTGAGAAATATAATATTAATATATAAATTTAATTCAGTACATAAAATAAATAAGCTTTCAGTAACGAAATTACGAAACATTTTTGTCCAGTGCTGAAAACTGGTATTGATGTTAAAAAATACCGGTATTTCAAATGTAGCTAAATGATTTTTTAAAATTTATTTATATTTATTGCAACAAAAACTACAAGAAAAACATGTAATGGAAATATATAGAAAAGAAAATATAATGATTGCTATTCGTGCAAAGCGTCTTTCTGCCCTCTAAATTACATTTTATTATAAATATAAGTTGACTGAAAGTCTACTACACAAATATCAGTAATCAATAAACAACTTTATTATAAGATGATGAAATTTGAAAAAATAAAGAAAAATACATTCACTCAATTTGTACGTTTTTCTCTGAAATAACTTACGTGTTTCGTTGATATTATTAATATTTTTTAAAATTAAATAATATTGGACGATAAACATTGAATATTAAAAATGAGAAAATATTAAAGATGTTTTAATAAGCTTTGGGTAGTTAGTTCAATCAATTAACAGTTAAAAACCGGACCAATCGAGCCGAACAAAGATGAAAACACAAGAAAAGTCTTGTATAGAAGAAAACAGATCATTTGAGTATAAATAGTAATGTTGTGTATAAATCTTTTAAAAACAAATGTTATAATGAATTCAAATTTAGTTTCTTTCTAACATTTCTAAATCATTCCTTTGTTAATTATATGTGAAACAATATCATGTAAAAGAGGTATTAAATAATCGAGGTATCCATTACAAAATATGATGTTTCAGTTAATTAGATAACATTGAAAACGTAAATATTCAATGATAATTACCTAACTATGTTTTTACGTGAATTAATAAATAATAAATTTGTGTAAGACAGATTATAGCCATTTGTAGCAATAGCTTTTTTTTCTTTTATATTTTTCACTTTATTGTATAAAGGCCTACGGTCTATAGCCCTTTGCAGGAATGGCAATAATTGGGTTTCATTTTTTATTTTCTATGTACACCTCGCTATACGGTCGCTCTTTATACGGTATTTCGCTATAACGGCCCTCTTCAATTACGGCACGTTTTCGATTTACGGCCTAAAATGTTTCGTTATAACGGCAAAAACAACTTTTTCGATGTCGATATATCTACATGTTGCCAATCTTGAGCAAACCCAATAATTGATTCGTTATACGGCTTTTCGTTTTGCGGCCAAGTTTCGTGGAACGTATCTAGGCCGCAAAGCGAGGTATGGGTGTATAGTCAATTCGCACTGACCCAATCTGCGTTATGCGAGGTATTGCTATAAAAATAATTAAGGAAAATAATGAAATCTAAAGTTTTATCGTCTTTCAGTAAATAATGAAAATTTATAAACTCAATGATAATGAACTAAACATGTATTTATGTGAATTAATTGTAAAGTAAGTAAAAAACATATAACAAGATACAGCTGTATAAATCCACAATTCAATACAATGAAGTAATATATTTAGCTTTAACTGTAAGGAAAGTCAAATGAAAATGTAAATACGATTAATCAAAATGACAGAAAAGCAATGATAAATCGACAGGATTATAGAGGTAAACATCGATTACATATTTTTTTTCTAAATAAAGTACAGAATGACCTGTTCAATAAACAGAAATAACAGGGGAAGACCGAACACCAAATAAAGTAAAAACAAGTGGGAAAACAAAACAAAAAATAGGCGAGCGCGACAAAGGGACAAAAAGCGCAGCCCGACGGGGTTCACGTAAAAACATCGACGTACAATATTATTTACCTTTATTGGATCCGCACGTAATTAAATTTGCAACCGGAATATCAATTGGTTTTTTTCCGCAGAGCATCGCAATCTCCCTGTTATTCCGGAAAACGGAAAAATCAATAAGACCACTCAACGAATTAAATCAACACCGATAAAAAATTAAACAATTCAAATTCTCCCAGAAAACTGCACACATGTTGCGTGATAAGTGAAAAATGTAATTTGGTCCACAGGTTTTTTTTGCGAATTGACTTTGCATACTCGGAATTAATTAAAGTTTGGAAATGTTTGAAAAAAGTTTTTTTTATTATATTGCATTTGAGGCGATGATTATTTTTTTTAATTAACCATTAAAAGGGTCATGTAAGTTTAGGTCTCTTATTTGGAGCCGGAATAATGTCAATGCAGTAAAGTTGGATGTCAGTTTTAGAGAAAAGGGTCTGGGGTCGTGTCCCATACAAATGTCATATATCGGGGTGAAACTGCGCTCACTCTCCCCATTTATCCCGGATAAATATATAAATTTCTGCCTGTACATGTACGGATGAGGTCGCCTGCGAATTTCAATCCCAATTGTATGCAACTCACTCCATTCGCCGAACTAATCTACACCTAACACACAAGAGGTGTTCCACGTCCCAATTGCAATAAATTTACGAACGAAAGAAGAAAATGGAAATTCATATTTTACAAGTCGGCTATAACATATGTTTCTGACATCAATGAAAAATAAATCAATAAATAAAAGAAAATAATATATATTCAATATATAACAATTATTGTAAAAAAAATCCTGCTTTCAATATTATCGAGTCATTTTTTTTTGTAATTTATTTTATTTTTAAAAGCAGATAAGCTCCAGTTTTGACAGTAACTTAAAAAAATGTGAATATTGGAGATTGACCCATCAACGAAACTCCACTGATTATTTAAAATAAATTTATAAAAAAAGAAAAAAAAAAGTTTCATACGCATATACTCAGATATGCCATATTCATACATCACTAAAGTGATTAGGAAGATAACCAGACGATCTTGAACCGTTATTCAAGTTGGTTTCGATGGCCGTCCAGCCAATGTTGGTATTTAGTTGTGAATGTGGTTATCTCATCCTATACAAATCTGAAACGAATATCTGTCCATTAACCAATGCAATCCCAGCTTTTACCTCTTGTTGTTATATGTTTTTTTTTTCCACGACATCTATTCAGATGTATTGCGGTTGGGTACTGCCATTCAGTGTCACATGAGTTTGTGGACGCGTTGGGAACGTAACATGCACCAACTTGATTGCATTGGCCTTGATTTTCCACTTTTTAAACCAGTAGTATATGGCATCCAAACTTCTTTGAAGTGTCTATAGGGCTGTTGTTGGGTCTTGATGAGATCCCATAACAAAGGTGTCATCAGCAAATGTGGACAGAGTCGTGTTGAGAGTTTGGAAGGTCGGCCGTGAGCATTAGGTAAAGCAAGAGTCCAGAAACAGGTCCCTGAGGAACACCAGAGAGGATGGGAATAGTGAAGTCGATACATCCTTGGATTTGACCTGAAAATGCCTTCCAGTCAGGTAGCATTTGAATGTGACATAGTATTCATATGGGAGACACTGTTTTAGTTTGTACAGCATTCCTCCATGCCTAAATCGATCGAATGCTACAGAAGTATAGTCGGTTATACCAAACTAAAAACTACCAGTTATTATATTGTATTAAAAAGTATTCATATCCATTAATTTTTTAAAATGTATGATATTTTGCTTTTTCAAAACTGTTCTCATACAATTTTACCGCTCTAATTGAAAAAAAAAGAGTGAGAAAAATATATCTCTTTATTTAGAAAATGTATGTCAGTTTCCGGAAAAAAATAGATCAATTTTGTTAATTTTTAATTATTTTGTTCAAATTCGAAAACTGGATTTGCAGAAAAATTGAGATTCAAACCGGTTTATAGAAAAGTATTTTTTTATATAAACAATACTGTCTATTATACTGCATATAATACAATATCATAGTTTCTTTAAAATAAAATTGAAATATTTAAAGGGTACATTTATATGAAGGAGTAACTTCATGTGAACAAATATATACTTGTTTACCAAAAAAACAAATTAATGTATGATTATAATGAATTGCACGTTGTTTATTTTTAACGAGTATAAAAATGATATTTTTAGGTCAGGAATAACAATACTTATATATATATTTTCTTTGAATTTCCATTATTTTTAGTTTGTACTTTTTTCTTATAGTTCTTGTAATAAATATTATTATTTTTTATTTTTAGGAATTTTATGAATAAAATCAATAAAAATGAAAGGTATAATATAATGTTCATTCGTATACAGCACTCAATGATGAATGCATTATGGAGTGTAACATTTTTTTATTCATATTTGAACAAATAACACTAGTCGAATAATTCAGCCAGGCATTACATGAATAAAGGGAAAAATATAAATTTTAGAGTTAAATGCATTAATTCCGACGAACATGTTACAAATAGCACATACGTTTTGGTTGTGTGTTATTTATATTTTGTTTTGTGAAATATGGTGCATATATTTGGGAATAAAAATATTGGAAAGTGATAAATTCAATATTACGTATTAATTTTTATTTATATAAAGACAATAAAATCATCGCGTAAAGGGATATTTAACGTCGCATTTTCAACTGTCAAAAATGAATTTGCTGTTTATTCTATACAAATAACGTCAAAGTATTATACAAAATGAAGTTATGAGTTACGGTGCTTGCGGCAAGTTGCACTTCAATATTCAAAATTCAATAAAATGTTCGGGAAAAGAGATGTCAGAAATCGATACAGTCGGGATAACAGATGTCGGGAATTGGATACAGTGGCGATAACGGATGTTGGGAAATGGAATGTCCGGAATTGGATAAAGTCGAGATAACGGATGTCGGGAATTTGATAGAGTCGAAATAACGGATGTCGGGAATTCGAATGGCGGGAGTATGATTGTCGGGAATTCGAATAGCGGGAGTATGATTGTCGGGAATTCGAATGGCGGGAGTATGATCGGATATTGTATTTTCGGGAATTTGAGCGGGACTGAGTTGAGAGAATTCATATATTTCGTGAATTGAAATTATAATATAAATAATAATAGATTCTTTACAAATCATTTGTCATATTAATTTATGATTAAACTCGTTGTTTAACGATTATAATCTCTTAGAATAAAATATGAGATCATAATGTAAACATTCAAGTAATAAATGTTCTTTTTTTATCAAACTTTGGCGAAAGAATCTTTTTACGAATCTACTATAATAATAAGTAAATTGTATTGAACCCCTATAGTTGGTCTTACTTAATTTTTTATAATTAATAAAATGGTGAATACAAGTCTATAAGAAAAACTGTAAGTGCTTCAATATATTACAAAAAATGTTGTTTCTACATTATGGAAATCTATTACAACTCTATACATTAGCTTCTTGGCAAGTACTGTGTTAGTATTATGCAGATTGTAACAGTTTTTATATTCATTAGATAAAATTCGAAAAATAATATAAATATTGATGCAAAATAGGAAAAGCTTTAAAATCTGCGCTGCGGGCGTAATTGAATTTGTAAGCGCCAGTTAAGTATTTTAGTTATTTTAGGGAATTAATTACCCTTGAATGGAACAAATGAGGCTGCTTGCGCCGCCTCCGAGTCTACCGCTGCTACCACCGTTGCAAAATTCAGTTACATAAAAACCGTTTTCCGTCTTTTTTGCGAAGCGGAATTAAATGAAATTATAAATATAATGCAGATGGGGGACGGCGTTTTGTCCGCATGTGTACAGTTTCGGGTGCATATGAGTGTGTGCACATTAAACAACTAATTGCCCGAAGAATGTAAATACCGCTGGGATCTGAAACATGTGTTCCTGGCCACGACGTTTTATATAAATTCCTAGGATAATTAGGACGGGACAGGATGCGCAAAGGAGGTCGGTTTTCCGAAAGGGGGAGACTCCGGGGTTGGACGGGCGGTGGTTTCTGGCTGCCCACGCACATAGAGTCGGCCGCGATCCGGGACATCCGACACCCTTTGATTCGGACATTGGCAGCGTAAATTGAGCGCACTGAACAACAAATTAAGACACTTCAGAAGCGAATTTCGTAAACTACATGGGAACATCCTAATATAGCTCGTTAGTTCAGTGTCGTTTGCAAACCGCCACAGTAATTAATTCTTTGAAGCGACGTCAGTAAATATTTGGCTTTCCTCTGACGAAGATTGCATCCCAGTCACAATTCACCAAAGCTGTATTATTCATAAAACTTCAAACGCCCGAACATTTACCTATGTGGAATTTGGTTTCCTCTTGCTAATCTAATACAATTTCCACGTTCTATTTTCAATTTAAATGCTTCATATAATCGAGTCAATAATGTGCATTCAATCAATTACATTTAATACACCCATACCTCGCTTTACGGCCTAGATACGTTCCACGAAACTTGGCCGCAAAACGAAAAGCCGTATAAGGAATCAACTATTGCGCTTGCGCAAGATTGGCAACATGTATACATCGACATGGAAAAAAAGTTATTTTGCCCTTATAGCGAAACATTTTAAGCCGTAAAACGAATAATAAATGAAGAGGGCCGTTATAGCGAAATGCCGTATAAAGAGCGGCCGTATAGCGAGGTATGGGTGTACTTACATAAGTATCGTCATTTTAAAGTATGTTCAAAATTATGATTATGTACGGTCTGAACTAACGTACAAATATCTGTCTATATAGAATGTGTATGAGACAACTATAATATTTAGCATTTTATATTAATTTGTCAACTAATCTTCGAGAAAGTGGATCTATATGTTTATAATTTAAAAAAATATATAAAATATTAAGATCGAGTGGAATAAAATGAAAATATGTCTGCATATTAAACCACACTGGAGTCCAAGTAAAAATTCACAATTTGATCACATTCGTAGATTCACTTATCATATTCTAATTCATACAGGTTAATGGAGTAATTGAAACAGATTGAGCAGTAAACATTCGTATTGTTTTCTTATCTATTCACAAAGATACATTTTGCATTTATCTCTTTCGTTTTAATAACGATAATAATCATGTTTTGTCTGAAATAAAATTTTACTACATTAGAGTGAATGTAATATATGAAATTTATTGTAAAGAATTTATATAATGATAATGTAAATATGTAATTTACTACAGCGAAGTGTATAAGCGCTTGAACAGAAACTTCAAAGGTAATCTGTATAATATATAAATGCAGCTTATAATCTATATAAACACTAATTAATTATATGCGCAGAATTACGTTAGCTTGGTACAAAACCGAAATTATTACATATATAAATATGAATGTATAAAATGATAATAGTAATCATAATTTATTGAATGTATGATCAAATATAACTACGAAAGGTAAAATTTCCGCCTAAAATAAAATAATTAATTGAATTCGATATTATATTTTCAAATTTTATAAATAATTATTATAATTATTATAATAGTCAAAAAAAAAATATAAACTCAATTTAAAATAACAAAGAAAATAAAAATAAAATATATTGCTATGCTGCAAAGGGCTATAGACTATATGTCTTTCTGACCTAATAATTAGATTAAAACAAAATTAAACGTTAGGAAGATCAACGTATATGATTTTTATAAATGTTTTGATAATTCCAGAGTTTTAAAATAACTTATCAATATATGTACATATAAATTTTCAATTTACAAAAACTTCTCGAAAACCGTTTTTGTAGGAAAATAAAACAAAATGTGTTATGTATAAACTCGAATTTTGTATAAACACTTAAGTAAACTCACAAAATACAATCTATGTGGGGTATTTTAATATTATATACAATTAAATATTAGTTAGAACTTTTTCACTATTTAAATATTAATATTTCTTTTACTGTAATTGTTGTACAGTATAGTGTTTTGTAAAAAAAGATGAGGTTTGAATATCAATTTTGTAAAAAGTAGGTTTTTGTATAATTAACAATTGAAAAAACAGTCAGCTTACTCATAGTACCAATCCTTAGGATTACAGTTGAGGAGAGTCAATATAATTTATATTCTAAAAAATCTATTAGAAATCATTTTCATAAATAATTTATTAATTTAAAAAAATGGTTAAAATCGTTTTTGAAGAAAAGGTTGATTAAAAAAACCTCTTTTATAATAAACTCATCAAATTCGATCTATTATATAATTATATAAAAGGTAGTACAGTATATTTTTTTGAAAATACAAGTTGTTTTACTGAAATTGTAGTGGCTGTCATTCAATATGAAATGTGAACCTAATACTGGAAAGCGCATATAGGAGAACGTATGTCCTAGTTCGACTGTAAAACTGTATTCGCGAAGTATTTTGATTACGAAAAAGTAGCGGCAGTCGTTGTTGCACTGTTTGGCGTTCCTATAATAAATTCTTGTAAATGGTAGTTGCAAGTAACAATTTCGCTTCATAAATGGGAAAAAACGGGCGGCCCCGCTTAATGTCGGTGCATTTAAAAGCGTCGAATAAAAGTGCGGCGTTTCCGAATCGAGTGAAGGGGTTGCAAAAACGGGTGGACCGATGCGGAGGGTTGCGTTGCGCGAATCCACGTTGAGCGCTGTTTTATTGCAACGTGGTGTAATCAATGGCTTTGATTCTCCAAATCGAATTAGATCATTTTTATTGGCCCAGACGCGTTAAGGTCGGATGGTTTTTCAATAAACGTGCCTACGTGGACGAAAGGGAAGTAACACTATTGTCCGAATGCAATAAAAGAAAACAACGAGTATAATAACACAAACTGCAGTTTCTAATTAACATTAACATATTCATACGTAGTAATGAAACGATGGAAATGTTTGTGCATTATTATTATTTATGTATGGGAACGGTGTTTGTGTGCGAAGCCAAGTTTTGGTTTGTGTTACTGCATTTGGCTCATATCCTAACAACATTTTCAAAGTTTGGAGAGATCAGGAGCGATATTACGGATCGACTTTGTGATTCCTAAACTGTTTGTTGCAACTTAGTTACACGTTAATGTAAACTTGGAGGTACATATAAAATGAATACCATACTGAAACCGGGACTATATGAGTTGTATCCTGCAAAGTGGTTCCTGGATCGCGATTTCAGGGGTAGTTGCAGAGAGAATGGATAGTGTCAGTAGTGTGCATTTAATGTGTAATCCATTAATAATTTGACCCGTTTTAGGGGTTGGCCTGGTGGGCGTTTAAAACAGCTTATAATGGCAAAACTCGTTCCGCATACAGCTAATATTAATTGGAAAAGTGATTGTTATGTGCCATGGCTGACTAACGCTCGGTTTTACTATTACATAAATAATTCCCACTTGTACTACATACATTATTTCCCCCTTAAACCTGAAAACCGCAGTCACTAAATCCATTACATCCACACTATCTGCAAATTAATTAATCCTAGTTTTCATTTATACGCTTCCATTAAATCGTGCATCTACTAATTCGCATCGCATGTTTCCTACGTTGCCTCCAACATTATTATTATATTATTAAAATAAACAACGAAAAACCCTTACATTTTGATAAAGTATTGTATAATAAATATGAAAGTTAGTGAAACAAAATTGAGTTCAAAATAACAAATAGATATACAACTACAATTTATTTAACTATTAATTGTTAATACAATCATACTATCTAGGTTAAACATTATTTTTAACAATGAAGTATCTATTTAAAGAAATCTGCATTATAAAGCCCAAGTTCTAATAATCTTAGAATATGATGGTTTGCATGTGATACATTTAGAAAACCTTGATGTTAGCGAGTACCTAGATTACTGTGGTATCTCGATATACGAGTGCCCTAGTATACGAGTGATTTGAGATACGAGCCGCTGAGCGAGCGATATTTTGCTTTGAGATGAGAACATGATTTGAGATACGAGGAATCGAACACTACACTGCTACACACGACACAGTTTCTCCCATCTCAGACTAGACCTTTGAGATACGAGCAATTTGACATGCAAGCAAGGTTACAGAACGAATATGATTAAGGAAGTACCTAACAACCAAAGATATAAAAACATGCTGAAATTGCATTAAAAACTATTTTTTTTATATGCGATCAGTAAATACATTATATACCGCGCATAAGTAATTGTTAAATAAAAAGTAATAATCAACTTTAGAATAAAATTATTATTAAATTTGCTAATGAAGAAACTTATTCCCATTATAATTTCATTTATCAAAATACGAACTTTCACTTAACGAACTAATTTCATGGAAAACATTATGTTTGCTAATTGAGGTATACATGTTGCATCTTAATATATAACTAAATATTATTTAAATAAACCAATTACAAGAAAAAATACCAACTGAAAATAATGGAAATACATAGAAACCAAGACAAACCAAGTTTCGTTTGTCTTAGTGGTCTTATGTTTTAAAAAAAAACAGTAAAACACTAAATGCTTTGCGAAACATTACATCGTAGGAAATTAAATATACTAATTCTAATTAATTAAATTAACTTCTGGTATTAATAATAACTACGTACTTTTTCTATACAGTTTTGAATATTTTATATTCTATAATTGCTAATTATTTGATAACAAAAATATAACAATTCATCGGTGATAATTAATTATGAATTAATAACATTGAAATAAAGTGAAACAAATAAAAATTATTGGAATATAAACGCACACAAAAGAGTTAATTGAGTTCATTTGAAATGTTCGGTTTTGTTGGTTAACAATATAGTGCAAAGAAATAATATGAAATGGTCATCGAAAGGGTAAATACGTTGCACGTATTCGGGAAACAAATAAATAATTAATATCTCTATTTACAATTAATTTGGCAGAAATAATTTCGTTTCGTAAATATATTATTGTATTAAATTGCGTTTATGAATCGAAAATTTAGTTTCGAAATTATTGGCGCATCTAATTTGGGCCTGCAAATAAACATTGAATAATTAATAAAAGCATCGCAATGCACTGCACAAACCCAAATACATAGACAGACCTGCCTGCACATACCACGGCATTGCTGCTGGTCGCTCCCCTATGGGAACATTTCGTGCTTTCCAATTAATAATATTGGTTCAGATTTTTATACTATATTTATTTGCATAGACACGCAAATTCGACCTATTGTTTGCTGTACATACAGTGCCATCAATATGTATATGCAGACAAAAATAATAATGCAGGAATTTTATCGACATGTTGTTCCATGCGTTGAATCCATGCGCATTCTTTTGCTAAATATTTTGCATTTCATCGGTGAAATTATAAAATTCTCGGAATCGTGAACAATCGATTCAATATTTATTTATATTAATATTATATAAAAATGACAAACGTATACATTATTCAATCATAATCGACATTCATTTCATCAACTTAAAATTTAGTCATCACTTTTGGTCAGCACTGGTTATACTACGTTAGTTATGATAGTATTGATAGGTCGTAGTTAATCTTGGTTTTCCGTAAATTGTTTTGGTTTGTGTTGGTTTATCTCGGATTGTCTTGGTTTTTCTTGGTTTGTCTCGGATTGTCTTGGTTTATCTCGGATTG